>JARQOC010000012.1:101429929-101695012 GCA_033576535.1 Allobates femoralis | reverse complement strand
GTACATGAATGCATATCCTCATATGTTAGATCATAGTTGGTGTATGTGTCTACAGAATAGTTGCCTAGGCAACATGACTTTCAACAATAATAGTGTAGTGATTTACATGTAGATACTTTTGTAAACGTAGGGAGGGTATGTGAATCGTTGGTGGTACAGTGGGAGATGTGCTGGGAAACTTTGGGCTTTGAAAGGGGACCGCCGTACTGTTATGAGCAGTGGAAGCCTCTTCTGTCCCTGTGTCTCCGGATCGCCGACCGCTCTGTTCCGGGTGCCGCACGCATGCGCAGTACGCTCCCGCGCGCATGCCCAGTGAGGCACTTGAAGCCCAATGCGGCGCGGGTGTCCGACGTCACCCGTCGCCAGGAAATGACGCGAATCGCGTCATAATGCCCCCACTGAAGCCTGCACGGAATGTGAGAGTGGGGAGGCGCGCAGGGAGGCGCGATTTTGAATCTGCTATCAAGATCACGCCTATTCAGGCGTGATATCATACAGAGGGGCAGCCTGGATGAGTGACTATGAATACATAGTCACTCATTAGCATCAATAATGAGGTACTTATAAAACGTTTTTAATCACTTTGCTTAGGTGCATTTAGGAGCAAAAAGCAGTGTAGGGAAAGTGTTAATATGCACTAGGGACAGGTTTTAAGAGCTTTGGAGGTGTTTTGGGGGTGACAGGATCCCTTTAAAGTCTTCCTTCAACCTTAAAAACTATGTTATTATGTTACTATGTTACTCTATGTGGCAAGAAAATTGATGGCCAAATATTAGATACTAGCTGTGAGCCCGATGCAAATGCATCGGGATTCTAGAACGTGCGTTAATTTGATTATAGTAGTTATAGCTGTTAGCCTGATACAAATGCATCGGGTGTCTAGAATATGTTTATTGTTTTTTTAAAGATTTTTAAATAATAATCCAATTATTCCAATGACATCTTTACAGCAACTACATATATTTGTATTGTTGATATCATATAAGGAAAATTGAACAATTATGTTGTAAGGGTCTTAGAACACAAAGTAGCAATACTTATTAATGCGTCAATCATTAGAATTGATGAATTAATAATAGTAATATGTGTATCAGCCAGTTTGTGTCAGCCCACCAATCGCGTCAAGATGCCCTTACGCCTGGTGAGTACTAATCTAACTAATTCCGAATTGATATTATTTAAATATGTTTTATGGCTGGATTTGTCTTAGATTTTTTGAGGATCATGTGGTAAATAAATTAATGTTATAAATTGATACAAAAGGAGTTACCAACTACAAACTTGCAGCAATGTCCACGCAATAACTAAAAAACTTGTAGTTAACCTGCGGTAAATGAAGTGAACGTGGCTTTGGCAGGTGCATAACATGCACAGATGACTGTAGTTGATGTGGATGACACTGCCGCAACTATGTTCTCTGCACAAACCGCAAGTGAAGTACAAATTGCATACATGCAGTCATGAAAATTACAGCAAGTATGTTGTCGGTGAGTCCTTCATGATCAATTATTATCATTTAGTATATTCCTCAATAATGTGAAAAAAATCTAAGAAAAATGGCATGATAGAATCTAATGAATAATTTATTTTTGTCCCTATCTATCTAAACATGTGTAAAACACCTTGCTAATGAGATGTGTGTGAACAGCCGTCCCACCCGTCTCTTAGCTGTTCACAAAAACCTCTCCCTGTAAAGAATGAGAATGAAATCTCTCAGCACATATAGTGCTGGAGCTTGAAATAGTGGTTTCTATCACCCACTGTAGAAATGTGGATGATACACATCTCTCATATTATTTTAAATGTGTGTTCACAAAAATATAGTAGAAATCAGTATATAAAAGAATAAAATGTGAAACAGTAAAATTTTTTTTTTTTTTTTTTTTTTTTCAAAAGATAAATAAACGGAAGAATAGTCATAGGGAAGAGTTCAGTGCAAAATATTCTTGTAGACAATATTTTTGGTAAATACTTTGTCACTGTTAGGCAGCAATTTTCCTTGGATTGGAGTGTCCACCACTTTCACTTTTACATTAGATCGTCTTCTCACTCTTGAAAAAGCCACATACAATTGTCCATGTCCAAAAACAGGTTCTGGCAAAAAAATCCCTACTTTCTCAAGTGTTTGTCCTTGGGATTTGTTTATTGTCATGGCAAAAGCTGGCTTCAGAGGAAATTGGCGACGTCTTAACTTAAAAGGCAAGCCGGTTTCTGATGGGCACAAATCAATCCTGGGAATGAAAACCACATTTCCTCCAGCAGACCCAGTAATGACTTTTGCTTGAATCATGTTGGCAATCAAACCGGTGACAATTAAGCGAGTCCCATTACAAAGACCTTTTCGGCTGTTGAAGTTCCTCAAAAGCATTACAATGGTGCCAATTTTTAATTTCAGACGATGAGATGGCATCCCCGTGGGTGTAAGTGAATTTAAAAACTCAACAGGGTATTGCTCTGGGTCCTCTGTCTCGTCCGGATCAATGGAATCATCACTAATGTATTCTGTATTCTCTCCAGCAATGCAATCCATGATCTTAGAGTTGACCTGATCCACATCATCATTTTTGGGGCAAAGAATGGCATGTGATGCTGCTGTATTAATGCTTTCATTGTCATTGACATCAATTACAATGTTTTCACCAAAAATGTCAAATATTAGTGAGCCTGTGCAAATCATATCTTCAGGGATTTCTATAACATCATCTCCAAGGTTATAAGAATTGGTCAATTGTCCATTTCCCAGCTGAAGTATCCAATTGCTGTATTCTGGATCAACAGAGCGCATGTTGTCAAGTAGTGGCAATTGAGTGAAAATCTGCCATTGTCTGGAATATTTAATGCAGCTCTCTACGATATCAGTTCTTGTTCCATGAGGAATAATAGGAAGACACTGACGAAAGTCTCCTCCCAGAACAATGACTTTCCCTCCAAAGGGTGTTTTATTTTTCTTCGAGATATCTTTGGTCATAACATCCTTTAATAGTTGGTCAATGACATGCAGTGCGTATTTAGATAGCATAGTGGATTCATCAATAATGAAAAGTTTAGTATTCTTCAAATGGTGTGCAGCATCAGTATCATTTTTGATTCTTGAAACAGATGTTTCATTGATTGGAATAGGTATCCCGTAAAGTGAATGGATGGTTCTTCCTCCTTCCAATAAATTGGCTTCAATCCCAGTACTGGCAGCAGGTGACACAGTTTCTCCTTCTCCTCTTATTTGCCGAATTAACAAATCATACAAATATGTTTTCCCACTGCCACCTGGGCCATCAATGAAAAAACACTTAGCTTGCTGACTTGTATCCTGTAATGCTTCATTTATGGCATTATAGGCCAAAAGTTGTTGTTCATTTAAAGTTTCTTTCATTTCTTGGGCTCTTCTAAACTCCTCCTCTTTGTTGTATTGTGGTTGTAGTTGTTGTTTTCTTTTGGGGCGTGGTAGATTAAAATCCGTAAAGCTTTTGCCATGAAATTTTAACACATTTTGAACATCTGTCATTGCATAGCCTTCACAATGCTCACAGTCCTCATTGTTAGGGTGATATGCACGGCAGTAGTCTTCAATAAAATCTTTTTTAAATTCTTGCCACAACTCCAATGGATGAGCAGGAGGACCAAAGATACATATGTAAGCAAACATATCCCGAAGCTGTGCAGGCATGTTTAGAACCCAGCCATCCAGTAAGGTATTTCGCCAAACACTGTCATCCAAAAGTAATCCAAGGGCTATTGCTGCCTGTTTAAAAGTTGGGTACTCGACTTCATTAACGGTCTTAATGTGCTCAAAACTTGTTGCTCCTTTTACATGTAGTAACAACAACCGTAAATAGTAGCGTTCTTCATCTTTCATACTGACCGTATACATTCTTCCAATGACTGTTGTTCCACGTTTCTGCCTAATTTCCCATGCACCATCTTTCCAGACATAGTGCTCAGGAATTTGGCGGTAGAAGTATTCATGAGCATGTGGGTCATTCTGATTCAGTTCAAAGTAGGCCATAAGAGTTGATTTTCTATGCGTCATGGCAGCAATGTTCTCTACAGAAGCATCTTCATGAAAATAAAGTGGTTGTGACTGTGGCAGATGTACTGCAAGGCGAACAATGCTGTGTGATTGTTTATGCATTGGATAGGCAAAAATTCTCCAAGCTGCCTCCGGTGCACTGACGTATCTTGAATCCATAAATTGGTGAGGTTCATCATGTTGTATGTTTGTTTGAGAAATTTCCAGATTGGCTTTATCATGCCCTTTGTAAACATATTTGAATAAATACTTGACACTTTGAATGGACGCACAGATTTCCACATTTATATGACACTTATACTTTAATAGTAGGAAAGGGTTATAGGGAACAACCCAAGAATTATCAACCATGTGAGAACGGTGTGTAAATGAAGGTCCTGCATTGCGTTGATAAGTTGGGTAGGCATCGTGTGCTATTAGAGTTTTTGGTTGGAAATCTTTTGGGAATCCTTTTTTACACTTTCCAATATCCATACATGGAGAATTGGGGTTGAATTGTCCACAGGGTCCATGAATCATATGTTGCATCACAATTTGATGGAGCACAGGATACTCGGATGGATCAGGAATTTCTGCCCAAACAGTACGATCGACATCAAGCTCAGTGCGTAATTTGGAATTGCTATCCAGAATAATCAAAATGTGAGCATGTGGTAGTCCCCGCTTTTGAAATTCTATTACATGAACCATTGCACAAATCTTGCCAAATAATCCACTGTTTATATCTTTTAATAGGGCTTCTAATTTTATTTTGAAGACACGGGCGACTAAATCCGGTCTGTGTTCCACCCTCTGCCATGGCTCTAAATTGTGGATAATCTCGCTCCATTTGGGATTACAGGTCATTGTTATAAAAAGATCTGGCCGTCCAAATTTTGTAACAATAGCCATGGCATCTTGATACCGTTGCTGCATATTTCTTGGACTACCTTCAAACGACGATGGTAAAATGACCGTCTTGCCAATGGGAATTCCTTTTTCGAAAGATTTTCTTTGCAGATGTTCTTGTAGTACACAATAGTCCTCCACTTTTAAGTCTTTTTGATGTTGACGTATAAAATTTAAGCGATTAGCCTCAATTTTTATATACGCATCCACTAAATACTGTTGCGTTAGTTTTCCACCATTTAGAATAGGATTGAACCCAGGACGTACAGATAGCAAATAACAATAATACTGCAATTGTGTAATTCTCCGTGGATTTTCACCTTGATGCTTCAGTCCCTCATGCCAGCCTTGTTCTCCATGCGGAAAAAATAACATTACAGTAAAGCATCTAAATTACTGTGGAGAATACTGACTTGTTGTGTTTTAGGGGCTAAAGGATTGTTTGGGTCAGGTTTCAGATGAATTAAAATGTCTCTATTGAAGGGTGGCTCTCCATCAGCATTTTCAAATACCACAGCAACTTCATTAACAATTGGTTTATTATAACGTCTTGGGTCTTGTTCTCGATCCTGTTTAAGAGCCATGGTGATATTAGGCATGACAGTACCATTTTAAATTGCCTTCTCCTGTTCCTCTTGTTCAACAAAACGTAACATTTTGTATGCGGAAACAAAAGGATTGATGCGATCTAATAAGTTAGCAATGAGCCGCATCAATTTAGGATGTCATTTTTTATTTTCGTCACACTGTAAACGTTGGTCATTAGCAGTGGCAGTATCTAAAATGTAGAGTTGGGCATAAGCAGGAGCTTGATCTGGAGCAGGATGTAGTGTTCCAGTACGGTGATAAATTTGGCCATGAATCCGGAAGCAATAAGGGCCATGTCCAGGTGGGGGAGCAATACTTGCACCCATAGAAGCAAAACCAAAGGAACTATTGATACTTCTGATGTTATCCATCATATTGCGACTGTATGGACTCTGACCTTTAAGAATACATTCCAACATCTCTGGATACTGAGGTAACGGAACCTTGACCTTCCCCTTGTGACAACACAGAGTATACTGTTTATCCGATGGCATCTCATCCATGAAATGTCGAGCTTCACAATGGTTACATATGAATATCATTGAGCCACAGGTATGTTCCACAATGCCAAAATCACTATCTGTAAATCCAGGTGGATATGAAGAGGGAGGTGTAGGTAGGTAAATACGATGTTCTTTCTTTAAACCGACATAGATCAGACGTTGAAGTAATAAAGCAGAAAAAGAGTCAGGATCCACTTGTGTAACAGTAGAAGACGTCTTTTTGCGGTGTTTACGACGGGAGGCACCACTTTTACGTAAGCGGCTCTGTTTGGATAGTGAAGGCTCCTGAGCAATTTCTGCCTCCAAAGGAGTTTGTTGTTGTTCAAGACGAAAACGTTTTGTGCGTGACGTCTCCTGACCACAATGTTTACGCTTTGCTGTTGCTTTGCACGGTGATGAAACTTGAGGAATTGTGCTCCTTTCATCCGGTGAACTGCTAGAAAGAGCTAGAGCAAACTGTAGTACTGGTGAGCTTACAGTTGGATCAGCAGACTGTAGTACTGATGAGGTTACTGTCTGATCAGCACACTGAGTTAGATCAGCAGAATATTGTACAGGTGAGCTTGCAGTTTGTTCAGCAGACTGTTGTACTGATGAGGTTACTGTCTGATCAGCAGAGTGATGTACTGGTGGTGTTACTTTTTTTTTTTGACGGCGTTGATGTAGCTTCTGAGCATTTTTGGCCAAGCGTAGTTGTTTTTGTTCCAGCGACTCCGTTGCAATGCGTTGCTTATACTCAGCTTTAGACTTATCCAAACAACATTGTCGCTGTTCTTCAGTTTCTTTAGCACGTGTCTTACGCATCCATGCGGCTTTGTACCCGCCAACATCCTTGCTAGTATCCTTTGAAGTCATGTTAGGACATACAAAGGTAATACTATGCTTGGAGAGGTATAGGTACGTAAGAGCTTTTACAAAAGCTTTTTGGGAGAAAAGAATTCTTGAAAAGTATAGAATAATTATTAAGGAAAATAATAAGTTCCAGATAGACAATAAACATATTGAAATATCATGTTTTGTATGTCCTTATAATGTACCCTACAACGTATTACAAAGATATACACATGTTTCTCATAAATATCAATAATAGTAAGAGGTCACTGAATACTTAAGGACATCGAATGTCCATACATAATACCAATACCATGAATACCAATACCATCATAAATACCATCATCAAAACCATCATCAATAGCATCATCAATAGAATCATCAATAGCAATAATATTAGCAATAGCATTATTATTAGCAGTAATAGCAGTATTAATATCATTATTACCAGTATTATGATCATTAATAACAGTATTAATAACATTAATAGCAGTATTAATAGTATTAACAGCAGTGTGAATAGAATAATAGCATTATAAATAGCATTAATAGCATAAGTATTAGCATTAATAGCATAAATATTAGCATTAATAACATAATTATTAGCATTAATGTCAATATTATTTGCATTAATAACATTATTATTACCATTAATAGCATAAATATTAGCATTAATAGCATAATTATTAGCATTAAAAGCATTAATAATAGAATTAATAGCAATATTATTTGCATTAATAGCATTATTATTACCATTAATAGCATAATTATTGACATTAATAGCATAATTATTAACATTAATAGCATAAATATTAGCATTAATAGCATAATTATTAGCATTAATAGCATAATTATTAGCATTAATAACATAATTATTAGCATTAATGTCAATATTATTTGCATTAATAACATAATTATTACCATTAATAGCATAAATATTAGCATTAATAGGATAATTATTAGCATTAATAGCATTAATAATAGAATTAATAGCAATATTATTTGCATTAATAACATAATTATTAGCATTAATAGCATAATTATTAGCATTAATAGCATAAATATTAGCATTAATACCATTATGATTACCATTAATAGCATAATTATTAGCATTAATAGCATAAATATTAGCATTAAAAGCATAATTATTAGCATTAATAGCATAAATATTAGCATTAATAACATAATTATTAGCATTAATGTCAATATTATTTGCATTAATAACATTATTATTACCATTAATAGCATAAATATTAGCATTAATAGCATAATTATTAGCATTAATAGCATTAATAACAGAATTATTAGCAATATTACTTGCATTAATAGCATTATTATTACCATTAATAGCATAATTATTAGCATTAATAGCATAATTATTAGCATGAATAGCATAATTATTAGCATTAATAATAGTATTAATAGCAATATTATTTGCCTTAGTACCATTATGATTACCATTAATAGAATAATTATTAGCATTAATAGCATTAATAATAGAATTAATAGCAATATTATTTGCATTAATAGCATTATTATTACCATTAATAGCATAATTATTAACATTAATAGCATAATTATTAACATTAATAGCATAAATATTAGCATTAATAGCATAATTATTAGCATTAATAACATAATTATTAGCATTAATGTCAATATTATTTGCATTAATAACATTATTATTACCATTAATAGCATAAATATTAGCATTAATAAGATAATTATTAGCATTAATAGCATTAATAATAAAATTAATAGCAATATTATTTGCATTAATAGCATAATTATTAGCATTAATAGCATAATTATTAGCATTAATAGCATTAATAATAGAATTAATAGCAATATTATTTGCATTAATAGCATTATTATTACCACTAGCTGTGAGCCCGATGCAAATGCATCGGGTGTCTAGAATACTATACTTTGTATGATGATTACCGCAAGCGCGCCGCAAGTGTAACGACTCGCTGGCGCCGACCAATTAGAAGTGCGGCTCAGGCAGCGACTCGCAATGGCCTCGCGGCCATTGCTCGCGCTACCTGACCGGTAAATCGTTAACTTTGAGGCCGAGCCTATGGTTCGATTTTCGGCCAGCGACTCGCAATGGCCGCTTCGCGGCCATTGCTCGTACTCAGCCTGCGCGAGCAATGGCCTCGCGGCCATTGCTCGCGCAAGCCAGCGACTCGCATTGCTCGTCCTCAGCCTGCGCGAGCAATGGCCTCGCGGCCATTGCTCGCGCAGGCCAGTGACTCGCATTGGCCGCTACGCGGCCAATGCTTCGCCGTGCTGACGTCACAGAGTGACATAGCCACGGTCTTTTCGGGTACCTACACGAAAGTGCCTACGGCAATTATATAGTAGATACTGTACATTGCATATGGAGGGGTGAGGAGAGCGGAGGCTGGAGGGGAGAGCGGAGGCTGGAGGGGAGGGCAGAGGCTAGAGGGCAGAGCAGAGGCTGGAGGGCAGAGGCTGGAGGGGAGAGCGGAGGCTGGAAGGGAGAGCAGAGGCTGGAAGGGAGAGCGGAGGCTGGAGGGGATTGGCTGGAGGCTGGAGGGGATTGGCTGGAGGCTGGAAAGGAGAGGCTGGAGGGGAAAGGCTGGAGGGGAGAGGCTGGAGGGCAGAGGCTTTAGGGCAGAGGCTGGAGGGGAGAACGGAGGCTGGAGAGGAGAGCGGAGGCTGGAGGGTAGAGCGGAGGCTGGAGGGCAGAGCAGAGGCTGGAGGGCAGAGCAGAGGCTGGAGGGCAGAGCAGAGGCTGGAGGGCAGAGCGGAGGCTGGAGGGGAGAGCAGAGGCTGGAGGGGAGAGCGGAGGCTGGAGGGCAGAGCGGAGGCTGGAGGGCAGAGCGGAGGCTGGAGGGCAGAGCAGAGGCTGGAGGGCAGAGCAGAGGCTGGAGGGCAGAGCGGAGGCTGGAGGGCAGAGCGGAGGCTGGAGGGGAGAGCGGAGGCTGGAGGGGAGAGCGGAGGCTGGAGGGGAGAGGCTGGAGGGGAGAGCGGAGGCTGGAGGGCAGAGGCTGGAGGGCAGAGGCTGGAGGGCAGAGGCTGTAGGGAGAGCGGAGGCTGGAGGGGAGAGGCTAAAGGGGAGAGCGGAAGTTGGAGGGCAGAGGCTGGAGGGCAGAGGCTGGAGGGGAGAGGGGAGGCTGGAGGGGAAAGGCTGGAGGGGAGAGCGGATGCTGGAGGGCAGAGGCTGGAGGGGAGAGCGGAGGCTGGAGGGGAGAGCGGAGGCTGGAGGGGAGAGCGGAGGCTGGAGGGGAGAGCGGAGGCTGGAGGGGAGAGCGGAGGCTGGAGGGCAGAGCGGAGGCTGGAGGGCAGAGCGGAGGCTGGAAGGGAGTGCGGAGGCTGGAGGAGAGGGCAGAGGCTGGAGGGTAGAGCGGAGGCTGGAAGTGAGAGCAGAGACTGGAGGGGAGAGCGGAGGCTGGAGGGGATAGGCTGGAGGCTGGAGGGGATTGGCTGGAGGCTGGAAAGGAGAGGCTGGAGGGGAAAGGCTGGAGGGGAGAGGCTGGAGGGCAGAGGCTTTAGGGCAGAGGCTGGAGGGGAGAACGGAGGCTGGAGGGGAGAGCAGAGGCTGGAGGGGAGAGCGGAGGCTGGAGGGGAGAGCGGAGGCTGGAGGGGATTGGCTGGAGGCTGGAGGGGATTGACTGGAGGCTGGAAAGGAGAGGCTGGAGGGGAGAGGCTGGAGGGGAGATGCTGGAGGGCAGAGGCTTTAGGGCAGAGGCTGGAGGGGAGAACGGAGGCTGGAGAGGAGAGCGGAGGCTGGAGGGGAGAGCGGAGGCTGGAGGGGAAAGCGGAGGCTGGAGGGGAGAGCGGAGGCTGGAGGGGAAAGCGGAGGCTGGAGGGGAGAGGCTGGAGGGAGAGGCGGAGGCTGGAAGGCAGAGCGGAGGCAGGAAGGCAGAGCAGAGGCTGGAGGGCAGAGCAGAGGCTGGAGGGCAGAGCAGAGGCTGGAGGGCAGAGCAGAGGCTGGAGGGCAGAGCAGAGGCTGGAGAGGAGAGCGGAGGCTGGAGGGGAGAGCGGAGGCTGGAGGGGAGAGCGGAGGCTGGAGGGGAGAGCGGAGGCTGGAGGGGAGAGCAGAGGCTGGAGGTCAGAGCGGAGGCTGGAGGTCAGAGCGGAGGCTGGAGGTCAGAGCGGAGGCTGGAGGTCAGAGCGGAGGCTGGAGGGCAGAGGCTGGAGGGCAGAGCGGAGGCTGGAGGGCAGAGCGGAGGCTGGAGGGCAGAGCGGAGGCTGGAGGTCAGAGCGGAGGCTGGAGGTCAGAGCGGAGGCTGGAGGTCAGAGCGGAGGCTGGAGTTCAGAGGCTGGAGGTCAGAGCGGAGGCTGGAGGTCAGAGCGGAGGCTGGAGGGCAGAGCGGAGGCTGGAGGGCAGAGCGGAGGCTGGAGGGCAGAGGCTGGAGGGGAGAGCCGAGGCTGGAGGGGAGAGCGGAGACTGGAGGGGAGAGCGGAGGCTGGAAAGGAGAGCGGAGGCTGGAGGGGAGAGCGGAGGCTGGAGGGGAGAGCGGAGGCTGGAGGGGAGAGCGGAGGCTGGAGGGCAGAGCGGAGGCTGGAGGGGAGAGCGGAGGCTGGAGGGGATAGGCTGGAGGGGAGAGCGGAGGCTGGATGGCAGAGGCTGGAGGGCATAAGGGAGGCTGGAGAGGAGAACGGAGGCTGGAGGGGAGAGCGGAGGCTGGAGGGGGGGGGTGCTGTCATACAGATGTGAGGGCCGGGGGGAGTGCAGACTCACCGCCACCGGTGTGCGTGTGCTGTAGGAGGAGAGGAGGGGCGGGCAGAGCTGCCGGACAGGAAGTTCCGTCCTCCCTCCTCTCCGGGCGCACGGCGGGCGGCTGGTGTCAGCACGGGGCCCCCCAGGGGGTGGAGGCAATGGGCCCCTCCTGCCGAGTGGCGGGATGACAGCGGCGGTCGCAATGCCCGCTACGCGGGCAATGCCTCGCACGGCTTGGTGACGTCACAGTGTGACATAGCCACGACGTGCGGGGTCCGACAGAAAACGTGCTACGGCAATTATATATTAGATTATTAGCATAATTATTAACATTAATAGCATAATTATTAGCATTAATAGCATAAATATTAGCATTAATAGCATAATTATTAGCATTAATAGCATAATTATTAGCATTAATAACATAATTGTTAGCATTAATGTCAATATTATTTGCATTAATAACATTATTATTACCATTAATAGCATAAATATTAGCATTAATAGCAGAATTATTAGCATTAATAGCATTAATAATAGAATTAATAGCAATATTATTTGCATTAATAGCATTATTATTACCATTAATAGCATAATTATTAACATTAATAGCATAATTATTAGCATTAATAGCATAAATATTAGCATTAATAGCATAATTATTAGCATAATTATTAGCATTAATAACATAATTATTAGCATGAATGTCAATATTATTTGCATTAATAACATTATTATTACCATTAATAGCATAAATATTAGCATTAATAGGATAATTATTAGCATTAATAGCATTAATAATAGAATTAATAGCAATATTATTTGCATTAATAGCATTATTATTACCATTAATAGCATAATTATTAGCATTAATAGCATAATTATTAGCATTAATAGCATAATTATTATCATTAATAATAGTATTAATAGCAATATTATTTGCCTTAGTACCATTATGATTACCATTAATAGAATAATTATTAGCATTAATAGCATTAATAATAGAATTAATAGCAATATTATTTGCATTAATAGCATTATTATTACCATTAATAGCATAATTATTAACATTAATAGCATAATTATTAGCATTAATAGCATAATTATTAGCATTAATAGCATAAATATTAGCATTAATAGCATAATTATTAGTATTAATAACAAATATTAGGATTAATAGCATAATTAATAGCATTAATAGCATTATTATTTGCAGTAATATTATTAGTATTAGCATATATTTTTTTAATCGTATTTTTTATGAATTATTTATTATTTTTATTTTATTTTTTTTTATTATTTTTTATTGAATTTTTTATTATTTTTAAATAATTTTTTTTATTATTTTTTAATTATTTTTTAATTATTTTTTTTATTATTACATTTATTATTTATTTTAAGTGACACAGTTCTCCTTCAGGTCCGCTGAAGGGGCTCATGTTATTAGCATAAATTTTTTTTTTTTTTAATATTATTTTTTATTGAATTTTTTATTATTTTTAAATTATTTTTTTATTATTTTTAAATTATTTTTTTATTATTTTTTTTATTATTAAATTTATTATTTATTTTAAGTGACACAGTTCTCCTTCAGGTCCGCGAAGGGGCTCATGTTATTAGCATATTATATTTTTTTTTATATTATTTTTATTGAATTTTTTATTATTTTTAAATTATTTTTTTATTATTTTTTTATTATTTTTTAATTTTTTTTATTATTAAATTTATTATTTATTTTAAGTGACACAGTTCTCCTTCAGGTCCGCGAAGGGGCTCATGTTATTAGCATATTATATTTTTTTTAATATTATTTTTATTGAATTTTTTATTGTTTTTAAATTATTTTTTTATTATTTTTTAATTATTTTTTAATTATTTTTTTTATTATTAAATTTATTATTTATTTTAAGTGACACAGTTCTCCTTCAGGTCCGCGAAGGGGCTCATGTTATTAGCATATTATATTTTTTTTTTATATTATTTTTATTGAATTTTTTATTATTTTTAAATTATTTTTTTATTATTTTTTTATTATTTTTTAATTATTTTTTTTATTATTAAATTTATTATTTATTTTAAGTGACACAGTTCTCCTTCAGGTCCGCGAAGGGGCTCATGTTATTAGCATATTATATTTTTTTTTATATTATTTTTATTGAATTTTTTATTATTTTTAAATTATTTTTTTATTATTTTTTTATTATTTTTTAATTTTTTTTATTATTAAATTTATTATTTATTTTAAGTGACACAGTTCTCCTTCAGGTCCGCGAAGGGGCTCATGTTATTAGCATATTATATTTTTTTTAATATTATTTTTATTGAATTTTGTATTATTTTTAAATTATTTTTTTATTATTTTTTAATTATTTTTTAATTATTTTTTTTATTATTAAATTTATTATTTATTTTAAGTGACACAGTTCTCCTTCAGGTCCGCGAAGGGGCTCATGTTATTAGCATATTATATTTTTTTTTATATTATTTTTATTGAATTTTTTATTATTTTTAAATTATTTTTTTATTATTTTTTTATTATTTTTTAATTATTTTTTTTATTATTAAATTTATTATTTATTTTAAGTGACACAGTTCTCCTTCAGGTCCGCTCTAACTCCTCATAGAGATACATGGCGGATAATACTGGACGCTGATTGGTCGCGTCTTCCCATAGAGAAACATGGGCATGTTTGTCTATGGGAAAAAAGGACCAATCAGTGTGCAGGATTATGAGCGATGTAAGTTAATGAGGCTGTAGAGCGGAGCAGAATGGAGACTGCGAGCCGGAGGTCGGTGGAGGAATAGAGAAGAGCGGTGGATGGAAGAGTCGTGAAGGAAGAGGATGTCGGGGCCGTAGGGAGGAGTGTACGTGGACGTGAGGAAGCAGATGTCATGAAGACAGGTAAGGACTCGGTCCATGGTTCCCGGGGTGGGAGTTGTGTTTACCGGGGACCGGAGTCGGCTGTGCGGCCTCCGTTGTATAGTAGCGGGGGGTGGGAGTTTGGTTTAGCGGGGAGCGGAGGATGCTGTGCCGCTTCCGCTCCATAGTCACCGGGGGTGGGAGTTGGGTTTAGTGGGGAGCGGTGGCGGATGTGGTGGCTTCGATAAATAGTTAGCGGTGTGGGAGTTGGGTTTAGCGGGGAGCGGAGGCGGGTGTGGTGCCTCCGGTCCATGGTCTGAGGGCGAGTGGGTTGATGGTCCCTGGGGAGTGGAGGCGGCTGGGACGCCTCCGTTCCATAGTCCCCGGGGGTGGGAGTTGGTTTTATCGGGGAGCGGAGTCGGCTGTGGCGGCTCCGCTCTATAGTTCCTGGGGTGGGAGTTTGGTTTAGCGGTGATCGGAGGCGGCTGTGCCGCCTCCGCTCCATAGTCCTTGGGGTGTCTGGCTCGATGGTTCCGGGGGTCGCAAGGGGCGGTGAGCGGGCATTAGTGGAGGCGGCTGTGCCAGCACCGCTCCATGCCGCCTCCGAGTGGCTCCATGGTCCCGAGGGTCGGAATGGGCGCTGAGCGTGCATTTGTGTAGGCGGCTGTGCCGGCACCGGTCCATGCTGCCTCCGACTGGCTCCATGGTCCCGGGGGTCGGAATGGGCGCTGAGCGGGCAATAGTGGAGGCGGCTGTGACGGCACCGGTCCATGGCGCCTGGGGATGTCTCCATGGTCCCGGGGGTGGTAATGGGCGATGAGCGGGCATAGGGAATCATTGTGGTTAGCGGGGAGCGGAGGCGGCTGTGCCGCCTCCGCTCCATGGTCCCCGGGGAGCGAGTTGCGGCTCAGGCAGCGACTCGCAATGGCCTCGCGGCCATTGCTCGCGCTACCTGAGCGGTAAATCGCTAAGGTTATGGCCGAGCCTGTGGATCGATTTTGGGCCAGCGACTCGCAATGGCCGCGAAGCCTCGCGGCCATTGCTGCGCAGCATGGGCGCTGTCGCGCCCATGTTAAATTCGTATCCACATGCGACATCGGAAGTAGCGCGGAGGGGCGCTTTTCCGATTCGCATATATAGTAGAAGGAGATCCGCCAAACAGAGAGGGTTGTCTGAGGTAGGTTGTACAATATTTCTCACTCTAGAGAGGGGAATTTACAAGAAAAGAGGAAACTAAAAGTAGGAGAAGCTGTGGACTCCCTGGATAGAATAGGGTGAAGTAGCGGTAATGAAATGGTAAATTTTTTGGAAAAGGGGGGAGAGATAAACTTAATTGTTGGTTGAATTACTGTTAATTTGCACTGAAGTCCACTGGGTTCGGTAAAGGGGGAATACGCTGTCATGGGGGTGGTGGGGGAGGTTTCAGGGAGGGGAATTAAAGCTTTGTTGAATCGTGACATGGAATTTGTGTACATGATGTAAATCAGGTTTACAAAAAATGTATCGTGATATAGTACCCGCTTATGTAAGTCTACACATGAAGAAATATAGTCTCACTGTGAGCCCATTCTAAAGATCGGGTAGTCAGAACTATTAGTTTATTTAGTAATAGTTGGGTGGGCGGTGAAATAAATGTGTGTATACAGGCGGCTCAGTGGGTAGCAGGAGTAACGGTGGCTCAGTGGTAGCAGTGAGTGCGGCGGCTCAGTGGTCAGCAGTGAGTGCGGCGGCTCAGTGGTCAGCAGTGAGTGCGGCGGCTCAGTGGTCAGCAGTGAGTGCGGCGGCTCGTGGTCAGCAGTGAGTGCGGCGGCTCTGTGGTCAGCAGTGAGTGCGGCGGCTCAGTGGTCAGCAGTGAGTGCGGCGGCTCAGTGGTCAGCAGTGAGTGCGGCGGCTGTGGTCAGCAGTGAGTGCGGCGGCTCTGTGGTCAGCAGAGGCAGCGGCTCTGTGGTGAGCAGGAGGACGGCGGCTCTGTGGTGAGCAGAGGACGGGGCTCTGTGGTCAGCGCAGGACGGGGGTCTGTGGTCAGCGCAGGACGGGGGCTCTGTGGTCAGCGCAGGACGGCGGCTCTGTGGTCAGCGCAGGACGGTGGCTCTGTGGTCAGCGCAGACGGCGGCTCTGTGGTCAGCGCAGGACGGGGGCTCTGTGGTCAGCGCAGGACGGGGGCTCTTGGTGATTTTTTTTTTTTTTTTTTTTTTTTTTTTTTTTTTTTTTTCCCCCCCCCCCCCCCCCCCCCCCCCCCCCCCCCCCCCCCCCCCCCCCCCCCCCCTCTGTGGTCAGCGCAGGACGGGGGCTCTGTGGTCAGAGCAAGACGGGGGCTCTGTGGTCAGCGCGAGGACGGGGGCTCTGGTGGTCCAGCGCAGACGGGGGCTCTGTGGTCAGCGCAGGACGGGGCTCTGTGGTCAGCGCAGGTACAGGGGCTCTGTGGTCAGGCAAGACGGGGCTCTGTGTCAGCGCAAGCGTGGGCCTTTGGTCAGCACAAGACGGGGGCTCTGTGGTCAGCGCAGGATGGCGGCTCTGTGGTCAGCGCAGGACGGCGGCTCTGTGGTCAGCGCAGGACGGGGCTCTGTGGTCAGCGCAAGAGAGGGGCTCTGTGGTCAGCGCAGGACGGGGGCTTTGTGAGGACGCGCTCTTGGTCAGCGCAGGACGGCGGCTCTGTGGTCAGCGCGAACGGGGGCTCTGTGGTCAGCGCAGGACGGGGCTCTGTGGTCAGCGCAGGACGGGGGCTCTGTGGTCAGCGCAGGACGGGTCTGTGGTCAGCGCAGGATGGGGGCTCTGTGGTCAGCGCAGGACGGGGCTCTGTGGTCAGCGCAGGACGGGGGCTCTGTGGTCAGGCAGGGCGGGGGCTCTGTGGGTTAGCATGAGTGCGGTGGGTGAGTGGTTAGCAGTGAGTGGGTGGCTCAGTTGGTAGCAGTGAGTGCGGCGGCTTAGTGGTCAGGCATGAAGTGCGGCGGCTCAGTGGTCAGCAGTGAGTGCGGCGCTCAGTGGTCAGCATGTAGGTGGGCGGCTCAGTGGTCAGCAGTGAGTGCGGCGGCTCAGTGGTCAGCAGGATGGCGGCGGCGCAGTGGTCAGCAGTGAGTGCGGCGGCTCAGTGGTCAGCAGTGAGTGCGGCGGCCAGTGGTCAGCAGTGAGTGCGGCGGCGCAGTGGTCAGCAGTGAGTGCGGCGGCTCAGTGGTCAGCAGTGAGTGCGGGGCTTCAGTGGTCAGCAGTGAGTGCGGCGGCTCAGTGGTCAGCATGAGTGCGGCGGTCAGTGGTCAGCAGTGAGTGCGGCGGCTCAGTGGTCAGCAGTGAGTGCGGCGGCTCAGTGGTCAGCAGTGAGTGCGGCGGCTCAGTGGTCAGCAGTGAGTGCGGCGGCTCGTGGTAGCATGAGTGCGGCGGATCTGTGGTCAGCAGTGAGTGCGGCGGCTCTGTGGTCAGCAGAGGACGGCGGCTCTGTGGTCAGCAGAGGACGGCGGGTCTGTGGTCAGCGCAGGACGGCGGTCTGTGGTCAGCGCAGGACGGCGGCTCTGTGGTCAGCGCAGGACGGCGGCTCTGTGGTCAGCGCAGGACGGGGGCTCTGTGGTCAGCGCAGGACGGGGCTCTGTGGTCAGCGCAGGACGGGCGGCTCTGTGGTTAGCAGTGCAGTACGGGGGCTCTGTGGCAGCGCTCAGGACGGGTCTCTGTGGTCAGGCAGAGACGGGGGCTCTGTGGTCAGCGCAGGACGGGGCTCTGTGGTCAGCGCAAGAGGGGCTCTGTGGTCAGCGCAGGACGGGGGCTTGTGTCAGGACGGCGGCTCTGTGGTCAGCGCCGGACGGCGGCTCTGTGGTCAGCAGGACGTGGGGCTCTGTGGTCAGCGCAAGACGGGGCTCTGTGGTCAGGCAGGACGGGGGCTCTGTGGTCAGCGCAGGAAGGGGGCTCTGTGGTCAGCGCAGGACGGGGGCTCTGTGGTCAGCGCAGACGGGCTCTGTGGTCAGCGCAAGACGGGGGCTCTGTGGTCAGCCAGGACGGGGCTCTGTGGTCAGCGCAGGAGGGGCTCTGTGGCAGCGCAGGACGGCGGCCTGTGGTCAGCGCAGGATGGGGGCTCTGTGGTCAGCGCAAGAGGGGGCTCTGTGGTCAGCGCAGGACGGGTGGCTCTGTGGTCAGCGCAGGACGGCGGCTCTGTGGTCAGCGCAGGACGGGGCGCTCTGTGGTCAGCGCAGGAGGGCGGCTCTGTGGTCAGCGCAGGACGGGGGCTCTGTGGTCAGCGCAGGACGGGGGCTCTGTGGTCAGCGCAGGACGGGGGCTCTGTGGTCAGCGCAGACGGGGCTCTGTGGTCAGCGCAGGACGGGGCTCTGTGGTCAGCGCAGGACGGGGCTCTGTGGTCAGCGCAGGACGGGGCTCTGTGGTCAGCGCAGGACGGGGGCTCTGTGGTCAGCGCAGGACGGGGGCTCTGTGGTCAGCGCAGGACGGGGGCTCTGTGTCGGAGGGCTCTGTGTCAGCGCAGGACGGGGGCTCTGTGGTCAGCGCAGGACGGGGCTCTGTGGTCAGCGCAGGACGGGGGCTCTGTGGTCAGCGCAGGACGGGGGCTCTGTGGTCAGCGCAGGACGGGGCTCTGTGGTCAGCGCAGGACGGGGCTCTGTGGTCAGCGCAGGACGGGGCTCTGTGGTCAGCGCAGGACGGGGGCTCTGTGGTCAGCGCAGGACGGGGGCTCTGTGGTCAGCGCAGACCGGCCGGCGGGCTCTGTGGTCAGCGCAGGACGGGGGCTTGTGCAGGACGCGCTCTGTGGTCAGCGCAGGACGGGGGCTCTGTGGTCAGCGCAGACGGGGGCTCTGTGGTCAGCGCAGGACGGGTGCGGGCTCTGTGGTCAGCGCAGGACGGCGGCTCTGTGGTCAGCGCAGGACGGGGGCTCTGTGGTCAGCGCAGGACGGGGGCTCTGTGGTCAGCGCAGGACGGGGGCTCTGTGGTCAGCGCAGGACGGTGGGCTCTGTGGTAGCAGAGGATGGGGGCTCTGTGGTAGCAGTGAGTGGGCTCTGTGGTGCCAGCAGTGGTGGTGCGGCGGGCTCAGTGGGTCAGTGAGTGCGGCGGTAGTGGTCAGCAGTGAGTGGGGCTCAGTGGTAGCAGGTCGGCGGCTCAGTGGTCAGCAGTGAGTGCGGCGGCTCAGTGGTCAGCAGTGAGTGCGGCGGCTCAGTGGTCAGCAGTGAGTGCGGCGGCTCAGTGGTCAGCAGTGAGTGCGGCGGCTCAGTGGTCAGCAGTGAGTGCGGCGCGGCAGTGTCAGCAGTGAGTGCGGGTCAGTGTCAGCAGTGAGTGCGGCGGCGCAGTGGTCAGCAGTGAGTGCGGCGGCGTCAGTGGTCAGCAGTGAGTGCGGCGGCTCAGTGGTCAGCAGTGAGTGCGGCGGCTCAGTGGTCAGCAGTGAGTGCGGGGGCTCAGTGGTCAGCAGTGAGTGCGGCGGCTCAGTGGTCAGCAGTGAGTGCGGCGGCTCAGTGGTCAGCAGTGAGTGCGGCGGCTCAGTGGTCAGCAGTGAGTGCGGCGGCTCAGTGGTCAGCAGTGCAGTGGTGCGGCGGCTCAGTGGTAAGCAGTGAGTGCGGCGGATCTGTGGTCAGCAGTGAGTGCGGCGGCTCTGTGGTCAGCAGAGGACGGCGGCTCTGTGGTCAGCAGAGGACGGCGGGTCTGTGGTCAGCGCAGGACGGCAGGTCTGTGGTCAGCGCAGGACGGCGGCTCTGTGGTCAGCGCAGGACGGCGGCTCTGTGGTCAGCGCAAGACGGCGGCTCTGTGGTCAGCGCAGGACGGGGCTCTGTGGTCAGCGCAGGACGGGGTCTCTGTGGTCAGCGCAAGACGGGGGCTCTGTGGTCAGCGCAGGACGGGGGCTCTGTGGTCAGCGCAAGAGGGGGGCTCTGTGGTCAGCGCAGGACGGGGGCTTTGTGCAGGACGGCGGCTCTGTGGTCAGCGCCGGACGGCGGCTCTGTGGTCAGCGCCGGACGGGGGCTCTGTGGTCAGCGCAAGACGGGGGCTCTGTGGTCAGAGCAGGACGGGGGCTCTGTGGTCAGCGCAGGACGGGGGCTCTGTGGTCAGCGCAGGACGGGGGCTCTGTGGTCAGCGCAGGACGGGGGCTCTGTGGTCAGCGCAAGACGGGGGCTCTGTGGTCAGCGCAGGACGGGGGCTCTGTGGTCAGCGCAGGACGGGGGCTCTGTGGTCAGCGCAGGACGGCGGCTCTGTGGTCAGCGCAGGACGGGGGCTCTGTGGTCAGCGCAAGACGGGGGCTCTGTGGTCAGCGCAGGACGGGGGCTCTGTGGTCAGCGCAGGACGGGGGCTCTGTGGTCAGCGCAGGACGGGGGCTCTGTGGTCAGCGCAGGACGGGGGCTCTGTGGTCAGCACAGGACGGGGGCTCTGTGGTCAGCGCAGGACGGCGGCTCTGTGGTCAGCGCAGGACGGGGGCTCTGTGGTCAGCGCAGGACGGGGGCTCTGTGGTCAGCGCAGGACGGCGGCTCTGTGCAGGACGGCGGCTCTGTGGTCAGCGCAGGACGGGGGCTCTGTGGTCAGCGCAGGACGGGGGCTCTGTGGTCAGCGCAGGCTAGGTGGGCGGAGCCACGGCGGGAGTGACGCGGGGTGGGCGGAGCCACGGCGGGAGTGACGCGAGGTGGGCGGAGCCACGGCGGGAGTGCCGCGAGGTGGGCGGAACCACGCCGGCGAGGTGGGCGGAGCCACGCCGGGAGCCGTGTAGCGGGATGGCGGCGGGGTAAGTATACTGGAGTGTGTGTGTGTGTGTTTTGTGTGGGTGTGTGAGTGTGTGAGTGTGTATGTGTGATGTGGTTGGGATGGTGTTTGTGTGTTTGGGAGGACTGTAGTGAGAGGCTGTGTGTGTGTGTTTGATGAGAGTAGTGAGGGGGGCGAGCGGAACATTGAAACGCCGGTGCCTGTAGCTGCACGGAAAATTCCGCGCGGCTACCCCGCACTGTGACGTCAGCAGCATGGTCGGAGGCCGTCACGGAAGTAACCCTTCGGGTTCTCCGGAAGTGGCCTTCGGCTTTTATATAATAGAAGATACCGAAGTTACTATTTATTACCTTAACGAGGTACGTCACCACGGATTACAACATAGACATATAAGATTGAGGCATGCATGGTGATACATAAATATACCCACGTATAAATAGAACACACAAAACGAAAACCTTCATATATGTCATTAATATGATTGATCGTTGTGCAAAAATCCTCTGATGTCCTTTTACATTACAAAGCGCTGACAGTTAAATCAAATACATAAATACAATGAAATTATTACAGAACAATTAAAATAACAATTGAAATAACAGTGGTCAGAAGCAATAAAAAAATAAATATAAAAGCCGTTTGTTACTATGTCTCAGCCTCCACTCAGCCAATATGCTAAATGACTTTTTCAACAGTATTTACACAAGAAAATCCCATGACAGACAATATGATCAGTGATAACAAAAACTCTCAATTAAATGTCACCTGCTTAACCCAGCAGGAAGTACGGCATCGTTTAAAAATCACTAAAATTACTTCCGGTTCCAGCGCCTCCATGGTCGGACTTGCGTGAAGGAGCTCCGACCCCCATCTCAGCAGCCACACACATCTCCAAGCTACGGAGGGTCCCGAGCAGGCAGAATGTCTGGAGGATGGAGTGGAACAGTGGCGGCGTCCACCATGGACAAATTTGTCACTAGAGGTGGGGAAGCGGGACCACACGGCGCAGAGGGAGAGAAAGGCGCGAAAATCCTAATGCGCGGAGGTCAGGACGCAGCAGGAGCAACCTCCACGTGAGAAGGGGAGAATCACTGAGGATCGGGAGATACAGGAGGGAGCGGTGGAGAGCGGAGCGGTAGCAGGGCTTGGCTCCCAAACTCTGGAGCCAGAGCAGCAGCTGGTAAACCCTGGCAGAGAACGGCCATTTACAGGAGACAGCTGCATGAGAGTTTCAGGGAGCACAATTGACTACAAGCTGCTGGCCAAAGAGCTAGCGATCCACCTAGCAGAGGACTTCAAACAGGCAGTCTCTGAGCTGGTGGCTACAGGAACCCAGGACTTACAGAGCAAACTAGGACAGCATGAGCAGCGACTGCGGGAGGCAGAGTCCAGACTATCTGTTGCAGAGGATAGGATTCTGGAAATAGAAGACCAGGTCCAATCTCTTCAGAAACAATCTACACTTGCCCTGACCAAACTAGACAATCTGGAAAACGGGAGCCGTAGAAGCAATCTAAAAATTGTAGGTCTCCCTGAGGCCATCCCTTTAACCCAGCTAGAGGAGATATTTGAGGTTGAACTACCAAAAGAACTGGGTCTGAAGCATAAATGCAGAACAGAACGTACCCACAGAATCGGTCCCCCTCGTGACCCACCCAGTGGTTTGGGAAATAACGGACCAATACGTGACAGAGTCGCAGACAAACCGCGCCACGCCATTGCCAAATACCTAAATGACAGGGACAAAGAGGAGATACTACGTGCTTATAAAGCGAGGCGACAACCCCTCATGATCCTGGGCTACAAAACCTTGCTCTTTGCGGACTATTCCATTGAGGTTTCTAGACGTAGAAGAGCCTTCAGTGAAGTGTGCACCTCCCTGTTTAAAAGAAATATACGGTTCCAACTAAACTACCCGGCCACCTTGAGGTTTAGAAATCAGGAAGGGGGTATGTTGTCCTTCACTAACCTGGAAGAGGCGATGCAAAAGGACATAAACCTGCTGACGTGACCCGATCAGGATCCAACAGCCCAAGAGAGTCGGGCAGGATTCTTAACCCTGAATTCGAATAGGAAAGAGACCACGAACCCACAAGATCATACAGGCTGCGCTCAGAAACTTCGGCGGAAGGGTCGCAGTCAAGACCCATGACACCGAGACAACAGCGTCAGCCCACATCTAGATGGAACAAGAAGAAAACCAACCAATCCAATGGCTGAATGCAAATTTTACTTTACTCTAATCTGTGAACTTGTTCCCGGATTTTTGGATTAGAGAGACATACTAACTTTGATGTCGGTGGAAAGTGACCTGATTGATCCGTCACTCTAGTGTCCCTGAGAGGTGCTTCTCCTTTCCTATTACCCCAATTACAAGGGTTTCCTCACTGGGCAGGTGTGCTGGTTCGGGCCTAGTATGGCTCCAGAACTGGTAATGCACAGGTCCTGCAGCTCTTGTAGCGTCTGCACACTCTGGTGTTTCTCCCTCCAGGACCCTATTTATAGGGGAAATTGGCTCAAAGTGACCAGTGGAGCTCCACCTAGAGGCCTGGGGTGAAACAGGTGTTAAGGTGTACTAAGGTGTTTTGTTTTGTGTGAGTGATGCTTGCTGTTACTGCTCCATTCATGTCCCAAGGAGTTCTGTGGTGCCCAACAAGGTGCCAGGGTGCCACATTCCCCCTTAATTAACTTCAGTTCTCCCGGACTGAGCAAAAGTTTCTTTTTTTTTCAACTTAACCTCTAAGCATTTTATAACATTTGATAAACAGGCATTTACAGAGTTTTAAAGAAAAATACAAAAATCACAAAAAAAAAGGAAGGGAAAAATAGGAAAATATGAAAAAGCAGTCCATACAACACTAGTCCATCTGCCGCAGGCTGGAAAAAGGTAAGTTAGAGGTCACACAAGTCCTGTGACAATTGTCCAAAGTTTATGAAAAAGGGAAAAGGGTAAAGTCCAGCAGCAAAGTCTCTGATGGCTTAAACACGTACACGGGTATATATTGCAAACGTTCTACATTCCCTATGGGCGTCTCTGCTTGGGAGGCCGGTACTAACCTTCTTTACCTTACCAGGCGCTTTCTGTCCCCAACTTAATATACTTGGGACAGGGCCCAGTTCCTCCACCCTTCTGTACACTACTTTTTACAGGTTTTGAAACGGTTACTATTTACATTTACTACAGGTCATATGGTTCCACTACATTTTAAACCCATTCTCCAAGTCTGTTTGGGGGTTGTCCTAATGTACTACGTGTGGATCTGCGTAGTGTAGGTGTCTCAAAAGCTGTTGGTGTAGTGTACGAAGTGGTTCTTGCTCTACTTCTGCTTTGTGTTTCAGTAATGCCATAGTAAGAACGTAATCTATTGACGGGACTATCCTCTATTAAAGGTGGTAGTGTAGGTAATTGTCTACGAGTACTTTGTCTTACTGTGAGACTAGCAGGTTCACCGATTACAGGAATCTCAGGTTCCAAAATAACAGGCTGCATCTCTTGCATTTGAACTTGTTCTTGTTGAAATTGTTGATTAAGAATTGGTGGTTGATTTTCTACAGGTTGGTAGAAATGCATAACTGGTATGATGAATGCACCATCGCATTGTGGCCAGTCAGCTGGTAAGTATCCAATGTCTGTATGGACTAAGTTTTGTTTTTGTTCTTCATCTGTAATTACTGCAGGGTAACTGGTTACTTGTGGTTTAACTGTTCTGGACATTTCTTCAAATGGTCTCTGGACACAGCTGTACAAGTGTTTCCTTGGTCTTTGCTGATAACACAAGTTTTGGAATTATCATATTATGATGGCATAACGGTATAGGGTCCAGATTCCCAGTTGTCATCCAATTTATTGTTTTTTCTCTTTCTTTCTAGCACTAAATCACCTGTTGCAAGAGGTTCTGCTGAGGCGTGCTTATTAAAGCATTTTTCTTGTTTGGTTCTGCTGATGTCTAGGTTCCTTTCAACACTCTCTTGTACCTTTTTGTACTGTTCTTGGCGTTGACTGATCCAATCTTCATCAGAAGAATCTTGTGTGGGTTCCCATCTGTAAATCAATAGGTAATTTACCTGGTCTTGCCTGCATCAGGTAAGCAGGTGTGTAATTGGTTGAACTGACAGGTATGTGATTATAGATGTCCACAAGATCTGGAAGTTTTTCAGGCCATTGATTTCTCTCGTCAACTGGTAAGGTTTTGAGCATGTCAATGACGATGTGGTTCATCTTCTCACATAAACCGTTTGTTTGGGGGTCATAAGGTGTGGTCCTGATCTTCTTGCACCCATATAGCCCTAGGAATTCTTGAAACAGAGCTGATTTGAAGGCTGGCCCTTGGTCAGTTAAGACTTGGTCTGGATACCCATGGGGCGACAGAAGTAACTCTGGAACGCTTTGGCTGCTACCTCCACAATTAAATCTTTAACTGGAACTACTACCAGGAACCTTGAATAGTGGTCAACAATGGTGAGAGTGTAAGTGTACCCAATGTGACTCGGGGTTAGCTTCACGTGGTCGAGAGCAACTATTTCAAGGGGTTTTGTGGTAACAATTGGCTGCAATGGAGCTTTCTGAGTTAGATGGTCTTTCCTTCGAAGGTGACATGGTCCACAGTTTTTACACCACTTGTCAATTGAGCCTCGCATACCGACCCAGTAGAACCGATCCTTTAGGAGTCTCTCCAGCTTCTTCCATCCAAAGTGTCCCGCATCATCATGGTACGCTTCAAGGATCATTTGGACTTTAGTCTTGGGAACTACAATCTGCCAGATGAGTCCGAGGGTTCTTGGATTCAGGTATCTTCTGCATAGTTTACCTTAGTAGACAAACAACCTACCCTTCTCTTTCCATAGGCGTTTAGCATTCTGAGAGGCATCAAGGTCCATGCTGGTGTGTTCTTGAGTAATCAGCTCTCTTACCAAACTGACATCGGGATTGTTAGCTTGAACCTCTTTCCAATCGTGGTGAGGTAAAGGATTCACGGTCCTCTCTACACGTCTCTAGTTCGCCTGATGACACGTTGCTGTACCCGTACGGTGGAAAGCAGGTAGTTCAATCTCCTCCAGGTCATCTATGTCTTCTCCCTCTTCAGGAAGGTTAGGCATTCTGGACAGGGCATCAGCATTGCCATTCTTGTGAACTGCCCGGTACTTTACAGTGAAATCATAGTTTGAGAGTCTTGCTACCCAACGTTGTTCCAGGGCTCCCAGCTTTGCAGTCTCTAAATGGGTTAGAGGATTATTATCTGTGAAAGCTGTGAACGGGGCGGATGCCAGGTAATGTTTGAAACGCTCTGTGATTGCCCAGACCAGGGCCAGGAACTCCAGTTTGAACGAGCTGTATTTCTCTGGGTTCCTTTCCGTGGAACGGAGCTTTCTGCTGGCGTAGGCTATCACCTTCTCCTTTCCTCACTGGCGTTGAGCTAAGACTGCTCCTAAACCTTCATTACTTGCATCAGTATACAATAAAAACGGGAGATTGTAATCAGGATAGGTCAGGATCTCTTCTCCAGTGAGAGCGTCTTTGAGCTTCTGGAAGGATTGTTCCTGTTCTGGTCCCCAGTGGAACGAGGGTCCCCTGATCTTGCCGTTTTTGGATTGACCTACTAAGAGATCTTGCATGGGTGCTGCTATCTTGGTATAGCCTTTGATGAAGCGTCGGTAGTACCCGACCAGTCCTAGAAATTGACGTACCTCTTTGTGAGTAGGTGGTGCTGGCCAGTCCTTGATAACGGTTACTTTATCCGGATCCGGCACTAACCACATGTCCTATGATATTGGACCTTGGGTTTCAGCAGGTGGCACTTGGACGGTTTCAGCTTCATACCGTACTTGGACAGTGATTCGAACACTTCACTCAGGTGCTGCAGGTGATCTTCTTAGGTCTGAGAGTATACAATGACATCATCAAGGTATAACAGGACAGTCTCAAAGTTCTTGTGGCCAAAACTACACTCCATCAGTCTCTGAAATGTTCCTGGGGCATTGCACAACCCGAATGGCATACTGTTGAACTTGCAGAGCCCCATAGGGGTCGTGAAGGCTGTCTTCTCACGATCCTCCTCTGCAACAGCAACCTGCCAGTACCCACTAGTAAGATCTAATGTGGAGAAGTAGTTGGCAGATTTGAGTGCAGCTAGTGACTCCTCTATGCGGGGCAATGGGTATGTATCCTTGTGTGTGACTTTGTTGATTTGTCTGTAGTTTATGCACATCCTCATACTACCATCTTTCTTTTTAACCAGGACTAGTGGTGCTGCCCAGGGACTACAACTATCCCTAATGACTCCTGCATTTTTCATGTCCTGAAGCATTTCCTTTGCCTTTTGGTAGTGTGTGGGTGGTATAGGTCTGTACCTTTCTTTGATAGGTGCATGGTTGCCTGTGGGGATGTGATGTTGTACCCCTTTAATCCTCCCAAAGTCGAGTGGGTGTTTGCTGAACACTTGCTCATACTCCTGAACTACCCGATATACTCCATTTTTCTGGTGAGTAGGTGTATTGTCAGTTCCTACACTGAGCTCCTGACACCATTTCTCTAACTGATCTTTGGAGTGAGGGGGTTCATCAGTGACTGTTTGGGGTGAGGATTTTACATCAATTACAGCATCATCTTTAACCTGGTACAATTTTGCGACAATTGCATATCTTGGCAGTCTGACCTCGTAATCACCATAATTTAATATGCGTACGGGGACTCTCCCTTTTCTCACATCGACCAACCCTCTGGCTGTCAAGAGTGTAGGACTACTATCAGACATTACAGGTTCTACTACAGCTTGGTAGTCCTGCCCTCTGAGGCCTATGGCTGCTCGACACCAGATCATCATTTCACTCCTGGGTGGTACCACAATTGGAATGGAATCTGTTACCCGCACTCTGCCAATTTCACCATTTGACAATGTTACCTGTTGTTGATATACCAGAGCTCGGATCTGCTTTTGGATTGCTCTCCTCTCTCTGGGTCTACCAGCTTCAACACTCTGTTGGAGTAAAAACAACACTTCATCGATACATTTAACCATAACATTAGTACCCAGTATTACACAGGGATCCTTGTCGTTTGGTTTATCCTGAACCACTATGATACCCTGGTTCTTCAGCTGCACCCTCCCACCTTTACTGTAGCTTCCCAATGTCCCTCTACTGTAACTAATATACCATTAGTGGCTTCAATGTTCAGATCTGGGTGTGGGGGTTCTATCTTAACATCTGGCCAGAACCGCTTGTAATGGATACTCGGGATGGTTGTCACCTGGGATCCAGTGTCTATCAAGGCGGAGGTAGCGATGCCATCGATGACGATTGGTAGGTATGGACAGTCTCCTACATACTTGTATTCCCAGCTGGTCGGGCCAGGATAGTTTACTCCTGGGGTTGGCGCTTCTCGCCCAGGGGTTGCTCGTTTAAAGGACGGTATTGCTGTGTACGTCCTTCTTTGTCACTCTGCTGACTGGCACGGTGTCTGCAGGTTTTCCTCGCGGCGACTGTGTCTTTCTCTTCATCCATGGGACGTCGTCGGGGCTGTCAGCGAGTTGAATCTTGTCCGATGACCTTGCATCTGTCTTGGTTCTTCTCCCAGCTTGGAGCTTGGCCATATCCTTCATCAGCTGCTCGACATTAGCACACAGTTGCTCAAACCGGTCAGGGGTGATAGTCTGTGCACTAGACTGAACCGCAGGGATTGGAGATGCTGCTGCCAGCACGAAAGGGGTGTCAGTACACTGCGGCTGTGAAGTGGGATCAGGCACTGCGGAGAGCCATTGTCCCCAAACTGTTAAGTCTCTCAAAGTGTCAAACTCTGCGCCAGGATTTTGTATTGACCACCAGCTTGCTTGCTTTCTATCTTCAGATAATCGGAGTCCCACAATAAACTGTCCTATTAACGCTTTGTTCTCATCTCTGACACCATCAGGATCGACTTGCTTTAACAGTCTCAATGCCTCTTGTAAGCGCAGCGAATAATCCAGGACACTTTCTTGTGCCCCTTGTTTACAGTGGTAGAATGACAGTCTTAATTCAGCCTCAGTATGACATTCAAAATCCCGGGTTAATTTAGTGAATATCTGCTCCACAGACTCCTGGGTCTCCATAGACCAGTTTCGGCTCTGCAGCTCAGCTGCGCCTGTTAACTGTCCCATTACAACTGAAGCTCTCTGCTTACCGGTCATAGCGTACATGTCCAGCGCTTGGCATATCTTCCTCTGGAATGTCTCCAAGGTACTGGGTGTACCGCTGTACTTAGGCAACCAGTTCGCGTTCGGAACGTAAGGCAGGGATATCAGCATAATCAGAGCGGGTTGTTGTGGCATACCGCCGGCGTGTCGCTGTCCATCAAGAGGTATGTTTAGCGGTTGTTGCGGGGGTACCGTGTTGATAGGAGCCGGGATACTCATCGTCGCTCATCCTTAGTTAAGCGCGGCCAGTCCTTTCGGTTTCAAACGGAAGTGTCGGCCTCGCGGTGAGGAGTGAGGCACCGCAGGAGTTTCCGGTTCCTGTTGTGTTCAGGGGAAGTCGTCAGAGCGTGGGGGCGGGGCCTATCCTCACGCCCTTTGCACAGTCACGCCCCTTCTTTTCTCGCCTTCTGCGCAGCAATGGCGGTTTAAATATACAGTTCAGTATATACAGTCATTACAATAGCACACGATACCCATTGGAACGGGTCTGCTCATATCCTGTTCATGATGACAAATTCTGACTCACCGTAGCTGGGTTCTGCACGTCGCAGGCATCTGTCTTCTGCTTGTCACAGAACCGCGCATGCGGCTGTGGGGCCCGGTGGTCCAGATCAATAGGGGGATGGCTGAACAGTAGGGGTTAAATCTTGTCTCGTGACGCCACCTGTGAGAGGTCCGGTGATGTCCACCGGCGCTGCTTGGGCCTCCAAGGGATGGTATTCAGCATGATGGGATGCTCCCCACAGGATGAGTGGGAGTCCCCGGGGCCAGGAGCTGCGCAAGATGTTGTGAGGCAGCTTAGTCAGGCTGCTGTTAGGTCCAGGAATCAAACACAGACACACCAAAGTCTTTTAGGTACCTTTACTGGTGGAAAGTAGGTACGCTCGGACCGGGTAAGGGTGAGGTCAACACTCCTGGAGGTTCGCAGCAAGCAGATGTGTAGGCTTCCTTTCTCAGTCTCTTTTGGTACGGTCCGGTGGATGTGGAATCCAGCCAGACCGGGTAGTAAGTTCAGTGGAACGTATTTTCACCTGGGTAGCTGCACTGAGGGCACTGTAAAAGGGGTGATGATAATTCTATCTCCTTCCCTGGGCTCTCGTCGATAGGTGCAGCAGGTGAACAGGGGGCTAGACTCCCTGTTGGAAGTGCTGGTTCTCTGTGGTGGCTGGGTAGCTCGGTTCCAGTAACCGGTTGGTATTGGAGAGAGTTAGTGACACTCTAGTGTCCCTGAAAGGTGCTTCTCCTTTCCAATTACCCCAATTACAAGGATTTCCTCACTGGGCAGGTGTGCTGGTTCGGGCCTAGTATGGCTCCAGAACTGGTAATGCACAGGTCCTGAAGCTCTTGTAACGTCTGCACACTCTGGTGTTTCTCCCTTCATGACCCTATTTATAGGGGGAACTAGCTCAAAGTGACCAATGGAGCTCCCCCTAGAGGCCTGGGGTGAAACAGGTGTTAAGGTGTACTAAGGTGTTTTGTGTGAGTGATGCTTGCTGTTACTGCTCCATTCATGTCCCAAGGAATTCTGTGGTGCCAACAAGGTGCCAGGGTGCCACACAATAGTGCCCTATCACTAGCGAAACTAAAGTGTAAAGGTGGTGCTATGGATCCACTCACCTGGTTCAGTTGTGTGACTCACAACTGGTTTGAAGGCATCAACAAATAAGCTGCTGCAGGACCTCCACCAACCACTCGCATGTGGAAAAATGTCCAGAGAAAAGTTGGGATTGAAGAGGTGTATCACGGTCCGCGCTGCTATACCCAAAGAAACACTCACATGGAAGGCAGGATTTCAAAAGCAGTTTCTTTCCTTTATCCAATGCGTTTCGGTGCACAACCTGGCACTTTCCTCAGGGATGTTACATCTATCATCACAGTGGGGTTTTTGTAGCCCCTGACATTACAAAAAAAGGGTGTGGTGTTTTTTTTTATTTTTATTTTTTTTTACCTGTGATGTCAAAATCATCATCAAAAAGGGAGGATCCCCTGTTTTTGGCACAATTCCTTGTAAAAAGCATCTATAGGCTCAAATTCTGTTACAGAGTGGTCAGAAAATATGATAAAGTACATACAGATGCAACTGCATTCCCATTTTTTTTTAAAATAAATTGACAGATAAAATGACAAATAAAAGGAATATCAGGTAAAACATGCAGTGGATAGGTGACCCAAAAAATTACTTTCTTATTCTTTCTTCCATAGATGGTATTTGAAAGAAACAAGGTTGCGCCAAACTGCTAGTATTTAGAACGTGGGATCGGTTAAATGACCCCCGTGCTCACCTGGTCTAGTTGTGCTGACTGCACAACTAGTTAATAGGCAGGGTGCCGACCCCGAGAGGTCTCCACGCCGACCGGAGCCGAGGGATCGGGAATTCACAAGCTGCTGGTTCACGTGATAGCCTCGAGGGAGTGGTGTAGTGACGTAAGACAGGTCCTGCAGACCAAGCTGCTGAATACCAAACTTGAGAAAGGCGCAATTAGCGCCGAAACGCGTTGCGGAGACTGGGAATCCCATATCGAGTCAATAAAACCTAAAGGTAATTATTCACAGAGCGATGTCCTGGCTGTGTCCTTAGCGCTGACATGTTATCACTTTTTATTTGAATGAACACATCTCTTCCCTGCGGGAAGCGTGATATTCAGCAGCTTGGTCTCCAGGACCTGTCTTACGTCACTACACCACTACCTTTAGGTTTTATTGATTCGATATGGGATTCCCAGTCTCCACAACGCGTTTCGGCGCTAATTGCGCCTTTCTCAAGAACTTGAGAAAGGCGCAATTAGCGCCGAAACGCGTTGTGGAGACTGGGAATCCCATATCGAATCAATAAAACCTAAAGGTAATTATTCATAGAGCGATGTCCTGGCTGTGTCCTTAGCGCTGACATGTTATCACTTTTTATTTGAATGAATAGATGGTATTTGAACCTGGGAGTGTACATTGGTATTTACTCTATTTTGCCTTGGTATTAGTGGACCTCACCACTCAGATCTGTGTTTGAAATTGGACTTATATAAGCCTGATAAGATCTGTCCATAGGTGATACGATGCATAAATCACCTTTAAGGTCTGTCAGTCAGCGTGACGTCCTTCATTCCTGTCTACAAGGCTGTCAGTCAGTGTGAAAAGCTTCACTCCTGTGTACAAGGCTGTCAGTCAGTGTGACTTCCTTCATTCCTGTGTACAAGGCTGTCAGTCCGTGTGACGTCCTTCATTCCTGTCTACAAGGCAAGTCAGTGTGACGTCCTTTACTCCTATCTAAAAGGCTGTCAGTCAGTGTGACGAATGCCACTCATTTCTACAAGGTATGTCAGTTAGTGTGTCGTCCTTCATTCCTGTCAATAAGGCTGTCACTCATAGTGTGATTAATTTTACTCCTGTTTCCTAGGTCTGTCAGTCAGTGTGACATCCTTTACTCCTGTCTAAGAGGCTGTCAGTCAGTGTGACGAACTTCACTCCTTTCTACAAGAATGTCAGTCTGTGTGACGTCCTTCACTCCGGTCTACAAGGTATGTCAGTCAGTGTGAAAAAATATCCAAAAAATACATAGACGATAGATACATAGGTAGGTGATAGATAGATATTGTGTATAACTTGCATTATTGTTAAATCCTCATAAATATACTATATACGTATTCTAGACTACCCGATGCTTTAGAATCAGGCCACCATCTAGTGTGAAATAATGGACTAAGCAGCACTTTACAAATTGAGTATGTATATACCTAAGGGTACTGTCACATGGTGCGACGGCATCGCCAATTTCTTAGGCGATGCAGGGGCATGGCATATTGGCACCGATATCGCCCCTTTCTCGCCTAATCTAAATAGGCGATGGCGACGACTTTTGGTGGTCGCCTGGTTTCAGAGCAGAGCTCTGAAACTAGGCGACCACTCTGGGGTGATGTGTACACATCGCCCCATGTAAACGGCCGACGGTGATCTGACAGGTGATGAGAGCCATAGGCTCCCATATTAAGGCATCGCCGCTGTAGTTTTTAGAAACCCCAGTGGTGATGCCGCCTGTCAGATCGCCGGGGCGTCGCCGGAGGTGTCGCCCCATTTAAATGGGGGGTGGTGATGCTGGCGTGGCGCCAAAAACGTGCGTGCTCCCGCCTGTCGGTGCCGACATCTCCGGTGCCATCGCACCGTGTGACGGTACCCTGAGATCAGGGATAGGTTAGGGATAGATAGGGTGAGTCGACGTGGAGTGGGGGCACCACAGGCATTTCAAGAGGGTGCTGACCTCCGCTGTTTAGGTAGGGTTCCAGCTTTAAGGACATTACTAGGGTAATATTAGGAGTGGTCATATCGATTATCAAAATTGTGTAAATCTCATGTCTTTGTTCCTTTGCACTATCTTGCGTGACAATTTATTTTGATATTTTAATCAATAGAAAACAATTTTTTATTGTATATAAGATCCTTATATATAAGTTATTTGAAGTGAACAAAAATTATATGATTTTAGAATTAGTGATCTGTTTTTCAGGAACCCAAAGAATGTAATTTTTCCCGGACATATGGTATATTTTCTCTCTGAAGGATGATTATTTTTATAGGTAATTCAAGAACTGATATTATATCCTTTTTTATATCCTTTCCTTAAAAGGTAATGTGTATATGTAATATAAGATGATGAGATGTTCAAAGGGGGTGACAGGGACTTTTCAGGTTATATGAAAATTTTGAGATTTTGTTTAGGGATAGGCGAATCTACTCGTTACTACTCGCTACTCTGCGAGTAGTAGGGTACTCGGCCCACTCCTTACTCTGCGAGTTTCATTGCGATTACTCGCACAGTAACGAGTCCAATGAAAATCAATTGTAAATTCTATTCCTCTACTTCTTTGAGCCGGATTGTCCCGGATTGACCCGGTCAGGTTCAATCAGGTTAACTTTAACATGATTGTCTATGGGATCGGATTGAACCGGACCGATTCAATCGGGTTCAATCCGTTTTTTTTTAACTATTCTTTAAAAGCCCGCGGCTTTTTGCTGCTGGCTTTTAAAGAATAAAATGGGGAATTGCAGGTTTTTCCTCTGCTGCCAGACCCCTTTATGGGGTCCAGCAGCAGAGGAATCGCTGCAATACTCGCTTCCCCATTCATTTACATTGGACTCGCTAGACTCGCAATGAGTAGCGAGTATCAGGATCCTACTCGTTAGAGTCTAGCGAGTCCGAGTAATTTAGTATTTGCCCATCCCTAATTTTGTTCTTTACATTGTATTTCACTATGGCATTGATAGTCACAAAAAAGATACAATTTTTTATGAGATTTTGATTAAAAATTTCGTCAGGGCAATAAGTTCCCCATGATGGGCTTCTTCTTATGTTTTGGCATTCACATAACACTTGTCTAACATCTATTTTTGAGTTTTCTCTTCCCTTCTACATGCAGGTACTGTGGACTGGAGCTGCTCCCCACAGCCCGATTGAGTGATGGTCAGAAGGAACTTCAGAGGTTCTGCTGACCACTGAGACAGTTGTAAAGCTCGAGTGGAAACCCAACTAGATCCAAGATCCACACTACAAGGCAGATGAGCCCAGGAGAACCACTGAATGATGCAGACGTATACTGTGCCTTATCCTTAAAAGCTGAGAAATGGGGGCTCACCGAGGGCTGTGTCCCAAAAGGAAAAGAGTGGAGAACAAGTTATTACCTTCTGGCTCAATACCTCAGACCCTGTAGTTAGTTATAACTTTGACGTGTATATATGTGTGACCACTGCTGACATAGACTATGGGTTAGTGATGGGCGAATCCTAAATTACTCGGAATCGCTTGACTCTAGCCAGTCCGAGCCCGGGACTCGCTACTCGTTGCGAGTCTAGCGATTCCAATGTTAATGACTGGGGAAGCGAGTAATAGCGAGTAGTGTGCGATTTACAAATCACAGATGTGTCTCGGAAGCCTCAGCCTGAAGCAATCCTAGTTTTGCCATTGATTTGCATTGGACTCGTTTACTGTGCAAGTAATCGCTGGGAAACTCGCACAGATAAGAGTCCTGTTGTCTGCTCTGTGTGCTGGCTGCCGCAGCTCCAGGGTCCTAGAGCCCGCCTGCTGCCTGATGTAGCAGAGCTGAGATTGTTCTCAGTCTGCTCATTCCCTGTGCATAGACATCTATATCTATGCAAAGGGATGTAGCAGAGAGGACATCGCGTTTTGGACTGTGTAGGACGGAAGAGGATTTTTTTAATTAAAGATTGAATCCCTAATGGCTTTTTTTTTTTATTTCTAATAAAAATTTTTCTCTGTGTTGTGTTTTTTTAACCCTTTATTGGAGATTCTTAGTGGCTGGGTCAAACGTGGCCTGTCATTAAGAATCTCGGGCTTAATACCAGCTTGTATAACAAAGCTGGTATTAACCCCTTTATTACCCAGCGTGCCACCGCCACCAGGGCCGCTGGAAGAGCGGGGTTCAGCGCCAGAGGATGGCTCTTCAATGAACGCGCCATCTTCTGGGGCGGCTGCGGGATGCAATTTGCAGCGGGGGTGCCCAGAAAGCTTGGGCCTCCCTGCGCTGCGGATTCCAGCCCCCAGCTGCTTAGCTGTACCTGGCTAGACATAGAAATTGCGCGGAGCCCCACGCATTTTTTTTTTATTATTTCATGAAATTCATGAAATAATAAAAAAAAAGGGCTCCCCTATATTCTTGTGTCCGGCCAGGTACAAATAGGCACCTGGGGGTTGGGGGCAGCCCGTCGCTGCCTGGTGGATCCGGCTGGTTCCAGAAATACGGCGAAGCCCATGTAATTTTTTTTCTGAAAAATCAATAAAACAATCCTAAAAAATTGACTGCATCTTTATTAACCCCTCGCCCATGGTCCAGGGGTTAATGAAGATGCAGTCCCTTTTATTTACATTGTTTTATGGATTTGTCAGAAAAAAAATTCGCGTAGGCTTCACCGTATTTCTGGAACCAGCCGGATCCAGCAGGCAGCGACGGGCTGCCCCCAACCCCCAGGTGCCTATTTGTACCTGGCCGGACACAAGAATATATGGGCCCCTTTTTTTAATTATTTCATGAATTTCATGAAATAATAAAAAAAAAATGCGTGGGGCTCCGCGCAATTTCTATGTCTAGTCAGGTACAGCTAAGCAGCTGGGGGCTGGAATCCGCAGCGCAGCGAGGCCCAAGCTTTCTGGGCACCCCCCGCTGCAAATTGCAGCCCACAGCCGCCCCAGAAGATGGCGCGTTCATTGAAGCGCCATCCTCTGGCACTGAACCCCGCTCTTCCAGCAGCCCTGGTGGCGGTGGCACGCTGGGTAATAAAGGGGTTTATACCAGCTTTGTTATACAAGCTGGTATTAAGCCCGGGATTCTTAATGTCAGGCCAGGTTTGACCTGGCCACTAAGAATCTCCAATAAAGGGTTAAAAAAACACAACACAGAGAAAATTTTTTATTAGAAAAAAAAAAAAAAAGCCATTAGGGACTCCATCTTTAATTTAAAAAATCCTCTTCCGTCCGACGTAGTCCAAAACGCGATGTCCTCTCTGCTACATCCCCTGTGCATAGATATAGATGTCTATGCAGAGGGATGAGCAGACTGAGAACAATCGCAGCTCTGCTACATCATCTCTGTGAGCAGGCAGGCTCTAGGACCCTGGAGCTGCGGCCGCCTGCACAGAGAAAACAGCTGGACCCGGCTCGCAGCAGTTACTTTGCAAGTTTGCCTGCTATCACTGGCACAGTAGCCGAGTCTAATGCAAGTCAAAGGCAATCCTAGTTTTGTCAGCGTCTCTGACAAAACTAGGATTGATATTGATTTGCATTGGACTCGTTGCTGTGTGAGTAATCTCTGGGAAACTCGCAGAGTACCGAGTCCTGCGAGTCCCTTACTACTCGCCGAGTAACGAGTCCTAGCGAGTAGATTCGCCCATCCCTACTATGGGTGTAATTGTGAGTCCTGGAACATGGTGAGATAGAAAACTGGGAAAGACTGGACCTGTGAACCTACTGTAGCCTGAGAGAAGACAGACAATAAGGGTATAAATTTCTTTACCAGAATTACTCTGTTACAGCCAGAATACGTGACCAAACACTGCACCGTAGGATTCTGTTCTATTTGTAAGTCTGGCAACTGTTTTTCCCCTATACTTGCCGATAGAAAACTCTTTTACTATAGTCGCTGGCCTATATGTGATGGATATAAACATCCCAGGGGACACTGACTGCTTAGGACACCTTCATCTTAAGGTATTGTCACACGCGGCAATATTGCTAGGCAATTTCACTGGCAATTTGCTGGTTGCAGTGAAATCATGGACACATTGTTCTATTTTGTTGCTGTATACAAATGGAACAATGTGTCCATGATTTCACTGCAACCAGCAAATTGCCAGTGAAATTGCCTAGCAATATTGCCGCATGTGACGGTACCTTTACGGATGTCAGGGACTGACTTATTTTAGATAATACTGAAGTTTCACCAGCACCATTGACTTGATACAAGGCCATGTACTCCTGAATTAGAGGGCCGACTTATGGATGTGTCAAAATGATGACCCTTATCCATAACTGATAGTGGGGTGAAAGGATAAATGTGCTATTGTTATATTCCTGATACTATCTCAGATTGTCTCCAAATGCAGAGACTCTTTTTGAATATGCAACGGAAAATCAGAGATGCAAGCGTGGCACCAGCTCCCCTACTTCATTTAATCTTCATGTGTATATTGACTCTGATGGAGTACCAAGAGGAGGAATACCAGACGAGTTCAAAGCCAGAGACCAGATAGTAGCGGGATCTGAATCGTTATTCTTAAAACAGTCAATGAACTGGATAAATATCTACTACAATTGATAGAGATTTGTATATCTTAGTAGGGATGCGTTTCGAGGGATCGCTGCCGTTGGGGCCACATTCACCATGACTTTTCAGAATTTACTCGTCCTTGACATGATCCTGGTATATTGTGGTTGGCCAGTAAGATGGTGGGGCATCATTCTGTACTTTACTTGTCAATAACAATGCCCGGGATGGTAGTATGAATAGGGCCTTCATAGGAATTGATGTTCTGCCCAACAAGTTACTTCATAACTCAGGTATTCCCCCAGTAAGTAGTCACAAAAAAAAAAAATTATATTTGGTAAATGGGGATCCCTTCTTAGTACCATCATGTGCTCTGTTGATAGTTTGGTATGTGTGTCAGAAGTTATAGACAAGAATACTGAGCCAAGAGCTGAACTGCCCCCTGTGATACGAAAAATGTCAAATATAATGACCAACTGTTGAGTGATAACTATGACCAGCACCTGTTTGCGACACTCGTATAGTTTCCTTGTTTGCCGTGGTTTGTGTGTGTTTGTGTCCATCCGACAGTGTAACGAGCATACCTATGTGGAGAATCTGGTGAGTTGGTGTAGGAAAGCCGGTTCATCCTACTAGGGGAGGAGAATGTACCTGGGTAGGTCTATGTGGGTGCGAGGCGGTCGACAGGGTATGGGGTACTCGGGTACCGGGGCTGATGGCGGTTCTGATGGGGGATCACGGCTGGTCAATCCACGGTCCTGTGCCCTGGACCTTCAATCGCTGGGAGCGGTGGGGGTAAGGGGCTATTTACAATTGAACGTGACGCCACCTATGGTACCTGGTAACAGTTTACCAGCGCTGCAGCCAGCCGCTGAGATGATGGTGGGTGCAGCAGAGTGTGGTACAGCTCCCCACAGGTGGAGCTTTACCTCAGGGCAGCAGGGATGGATGAGGGGAGTAGTAGTCAAGTCCTTTCTGGCACAGTGGTGAATCGCGACGGTTAGACAGGCACACAGACACACTGGGGCTGTTGTTTCATTCAACATAACAGGTACAGTCCAGAGTAATAACGAGGTCCCCGGTGCAATTTGGGACTTTCACCTTAGAAAGTTATGAGGCCTCCTTTGTGTCTGTGCTCTGCTGTGTAGGATGAGTCCTGCCTGTGCCAGAACCCTCCACTATCTTCTCCCTCTTTGGGCTTTGTCCTAAGCTGGCAATGAGGTCCTTCTGCGGGGTCCCTGTTTCTCTTGTGGCCCCTGGTCCTATGCTTGGTCAGCTTAGTGTCTCTTACTCACTCTCAGGGCTGAACTCCTCCTGAGGATGCTGTAGCTCTGCAGGCTGGCAGCATCAGACTCCAGTGTCCGGGTGTACTAAAGGGCTGTATAATTTCTTTCCCTTTTCTTAGTTCCCTGTCTCCTCCACTTGCCTCCGGCCCCTTCCCTGGGGTGTGCACAGCGGTCAGTCGTTCCTGGTCCTGGGCCTAAATCTCTCTTCCAGCGACCAGTAGCTCTGCCTCCTCTCCTCTTCCCTCTCCTCACAGGAACTAACTGAACTCTCCTCAGGACTAACTGACTCCTCCCCTCAGCCTGAGTGTTCTTAAAGGGGAACTGACTTAATGCAGCCAGTAGAGCTCCCCCTTCAGGTCTGGGGTGGAAGGTGTTGTGTGCTGAGCTAACCAAGGTGTTAGTCCTTCCTTGCAACGGTGGAACCCATGGCAATCCCCCGCAGGGGTGCCACATTCCCCCCTAGTTAAATACCGTCTTCCGGGACTGAAACCTCTTTTCATAAACACAGCATAACTATTTACATTTCATTATTGAACAGAGTCTTAAAATGAAAAATTTACAAAAACCAAGGATAAATAAGAAAATAGGTTACCAGTCCATACAGCATTAGTCCATCTGCTGCAGGCTGTTGAAACAGGGGTTTGTCACTACCAGTCCTGTGGCTATGGTCCATTTTTGAAAATAGGGAAAAAGGGGAAACATTAAAAAGTCCAACAGGTAAAGTCTCTGTAGGCTTAAAGTTCAACAACACAACAACAAACAATTTGGATGATTCAGCGTAGGAGTCCTAGGTACTGCAGGAGCCACTACCGGGTCATAAGCGCTGTAGGCCTCCTGGCCCTGGGGTCCCCTATTGGCCAAGATCTCACTCTCCCTGCACAGCTCCTTACGCCAACTCCACTCACCCCTCTTACTGGTGTTGTGTACCTGGTCTGATTGTTTAAGCCTAATCTTCACCCGTTTCTGTACATTAGCATACTTTACATATTTGCATTCTAAACTAGGGATGGGCGAATCTACTCGCTAGGACTCGTTACTCGGCGAGTAGTAAGGGACTCGCAGGACTCGGTACTCTGCGAGTTTCCCAGTGATTACTCGCACGAGTCCAATGCAAATCAATATCAATCCTAGTTTTGTCAGAAACGCTGACAAAACTAGGATTGCCATTGTTTGCATTAGACTCGTGCGAGTAATCACTGGCTACTGTGCCAGTGATAGCAGGGAGACTCGCAAAGTAACTGCTGTTACATTGCGAGCCGAGTCCAGCTGTCTTCTCTGTGCAGCTCCAGGGTCCTAGAGCCTGCCTGCTCACAGACATTATGTAGCAGTGCTGAGATTGTTCTCAGTCTGCTCATTCCCTGTGTACAGACATGAATGTCTGTGCACAGAGATGATGTAGCAGTGCTGAGATTGTTCTCAGTCTGCTCATTCCCTGTGTACCGACATGAATGTCTGTGCACAGAGATGATGTAGCAGAGCTGAGATTGTTCTCAGTCTGCTTATTCCCTGTGCATAGACATCTATATTTATGCACAGGGGATGTAGCAGAGAGGACATCGCGTTTTGGACTGCGTCGGACGGAAGAGGATTTTTTTAATTAAAGATGGAGTCCCTAATGGCTTTTTTTTTTTATTTCTAATAAAAAATTTTCCTTGTGTTGTGTTTTTTTTAAAACAATTTAATAGAAATTCATGGCGGTCATGTCTAATATTGGCGTGACCGCCATAAATTTCGGGCTTAGGGCCAGCTGATAATACAAAGCTGGCCCTAACCTCTTTATTACCCAGCGTGCCACCGCTACCAGGGCCGCTGGAAGAGCGGGGTTCAGCACCAGAGGATGGCGCTTCAATGGACGCGCCATCTTCTGGGGCGGCTGCGGGCTGCAATTTGCAGCGGGGGGTGCCCAGAAAGCTTGGGCATCCCTGCACTGCGGATTCCAGCCCCCAGCTGCTTAGCTGTACCTGGCTAGACATAGAAATTGCGCGGAGCCCCACGCATTTTTTTTTTATTATTTCATGAATTTCAGAGTCAGAGTCTCAGAGTCAGAATCTCAGAATTTCATGAAATAATTAAAAAAAAATGCGTGGGGCTCCGCGCAATTTCTATGTCTAGCCAGGTACAGCTAAGCAGCTGGGGGCTGGAATCCGCAGCGCAGGGATGCCCAAGCTTTCTGGGCACCCCCCGCTGCAAATTGCAGCCCGCAGCCGCCCCAGAAGATGGCGCGTTCATTGAAGCGCCATCCTCTGGCGCTGAACCCCGCTCTTCCAGTGGCCCTGGTAGCGATGGCGCGCTGGGTAATAAAGAGGTTAGGGCCAGCTTTGTATTATCAGCTGGCCCTAAGCCCGAAATTTATGGCGGTCACGCCAATATTAGACATGACCGCCATGAATTTCTATTAAATTGTTTTAAAAAAAACACAACACAAGGAAACTTTTTTATTAGAAATAAAAAAAAAAGCCATTAGGGACTCCATCTTTAATTAAAAAAATCCTCTTCCGTCCGACGCAGTCCAAAACGCGATGTCCTCTCTGCTACATCCCTGTGCATAAATATAGATGTCTATGCACAGGGAATAAGCAGACTGAGAACAATCTCAGCTCTGCTACATCATCTCTGTGCACAGACATTCATGTCTGTACACAGGGAATGAGCAGACTGAGAACAATCTCAGCTCTGCTACATCATCTCTGTGCACAGACATTCATGTCTGTACACAGGGAATGAGCAGACTGAGAACAATCTCAGCTCTGCTGCATCATCTCTGTGCACAGACATTCATGTCTGTACACAGGGAATGAGCAGACTGAGAACAATCTCAGCTCTGCTACATCATCTCTGTGCACAGACATTCATGTCTGTACACAGGGAATGAGCAGACTGAGAACAATCTCAGCACTGCTACATCAGGCAGCAGGCGGGCTCTAGGACCCTGGAGCTGGGGCAGCCAGAACACAGAGAAGACAGGATCTTATCTGTGCGAGTCAGCGATTACTTACAAAGTAAACGAGCAATGCAAATAAATGACAAAACTAGGATTGCTTCAGGCTGAAGCTTCCGAGACACATCTGCGATTTGTAAATCTCACACTACTCGCTATTACTCGCTTCCCCATTCATTAACATTGGACTCGCTAGACTCGCAACGAGTAGCGAGTCCTGGGCTCGGACTCGCTAGAGTCAAGCGATTCCGAGTAATTTAGGATTCGCCCATCACTATTCTAAACATATCTACATTTTCCCACATTTTATGGCCTATTCTCTGTACCTAAGTGGTGGCTGACCAAGGTTACTACGGGTTGACCTGCGTAGCACTGGTGTGTCACTAAAGTCTGTACCTGGTGCGGTGTATGCACTGTCTCTCAGTCTATCAGATCTACGTGTTGCGGCAATACCGTAGTATTGGCGTAGTCTCTCTAGTGGACTGGCAGGTTCACCGATTGCAGGGATCTCTGGTTCCGGTACAACGGGTGGTTCTTCTACTCTTGGTGTTTTTACTGCGTGTGGGAACATCAAAGTTGGGATTTGATATGTACCTTCTATTTGAGGCTAATCTGCTGGTAACTCTCCAATGATTGTCTGGACTGTCTTTGGCTTCTCTTTCTCTTCTGACTTTGGACAAGGTACATTTTCTTCTGGTTGAAGCTGTTGAGGCCATTTCTTCAAATGATCTCTGGACAATGTTGCTGTGGTTTCACCATGATCTTTAATGATTAAACAGGTTTTCTGGTTATCAAAATTGGATGGTAACACAGTGTATGGTTATTTTCCCCATTGATCATCTAGTTTGCGCATTCTTCTTTTTCTTTTCAAAACCAATTCACCTGGTGTTAAGGGTGTTCCTTGCTCACTTTTGTTGAGGTTGGTTTCTTGTCTTCCTCTAGATTTTTCCAGACTTCTCTGAACACATTCTTGAATTTTCTGGTATTGTTCTTTCCTACGAGTATCCCAATCTGTATCTGCAGTATCTGTTTCAGGAACTACTATGCCTATCTCGAAGTCTACTGGCAATTTTCCTGGTCTTGTTCTCATGAGGTATGCAGGAGTGAAATTTGTTGAACTTACTGGGATGTTGTTGTAGATGTCAACTTGATCTGGTAACTTCTCTGGCCTTTGGTTGCGTTCTTCTAAGGGCAGAGTTTTCAGCATCTCAATTACCACATGATTCATCTTTTCACACATTCCATTTGTTTGAGGATGGTAAGACGTGGTGCGAATTTTCTTGCATCCGTATAGGCGACAAAACTCTTGAAATATTTCAGCGTCAAAGGCAGGTCCTTGGTCTGTCAATATCTGTTCTGGATAACCATGGGGTCTGCAGAAATAAGCTTGAAATGTTCTTGCTGCGGTCACAGCTGTTAAGTCTTTTACTGGAGCTACCACAAGGAATCTGGAATAGTGGTCTACCATTGTAAGAGCATAGGTGTAGCCTGATTTGCTGGGTGCGAGTTTTACATGATCTAAGGCTACCAGTTCTAATGGTTCTTTGGTGATGATAGGTTTGAGTGGTGCTTTCTGGCTGTTACGGTCTCTTCTTCTTAATGAGAATGCTACACAATTTTTACACCATCTCTCTATGGAAGACCTCATGCTGATCCAATAGAATCTTTCAAGTAACAGTATTTCCAGTTTTCTCCATCCAAAGTGTCCCGATCCATCGTGGTATGCTTCCAATACCATTTGGACATCTCTCTTTGGAACCACTACTTGCCATACCATTTCATGTGTTCTTGGGTTGATGTACCGCCTGCACAATTGACCTTGATAACCGGCTTCTTTCTTTCCATAGGTGTTGGGCTTCTAGTGGAGCATTCTTCTCAAATTTGGAATCCAGTTGGGTTATCATCTTCTTCACAAGGCTTACTGCCGGATCACTGTCTTGAGTCTCCTTCCATCCATAATGAGGCAACGGGTTTAGTTCAACAGTTTGACGATTCTGGTAGACGCGATCTTCAGTAATTTCCAATTTTCTACTTTTATGGAAGGCTGGGAATTCTATTTCCTCTAAGTCATCCTCTTCTTCAATTCCTTGTGGATGTACTTGAGGGATTCTGGAGAGGGCATCAGCATTTGCATTGTTGCGGCCTGCTCGATATTTGATAGTAAAGTCATAGTTCGATAGTCGAGCCATCCAGCGTTGCTCCAGTGCTCCAAGCTTCGTGGTATCCAGATGTGTCACTGAGTTATTATCTGTGAAGACGGTGAACTTTGAAGCTGCGAGGTAATGGAAGATGGCCGCCGGGGTGATGGTCGCATGTGAGGAGGCCTCAGGCACCTTGGACACCATCCACCGCATCCCAGCCTGCCTGTCCTCCCCACACACCCTCTGCCTCCTGACTATCACCCCCGGGCACCCCACCAGCCATCTGGGCCGCTCACCCCAGCCTGCGGTCGTCCAGGCCGGCCGGCGGTCGTGCCCTGCGGCTCCCCACCTGAGCCCCACTCCCAGCCGCACCGGGCGCCTCCGGTGGCACTGTGCTCCTGGTGCAGCCCTGCGGCTCCCCCGCTCTGCCTGCTCGGGGACCCGCTCCATCAAAAAACTGCGGGCGCGTCCTGCCCCAGTGCCCTGGCCCCGAGCCGCGGTCCGCTCCTGCGGCCTTCCTAGGGTCCCGGCGGCAGAACCTGTGTGGGCTCTCCTCCCCGCAGTGGCCCAGACCCACGTGCGGCCAGCCCGGCGCACCTCCACCCAGATGCAACCAGTAAGTGCAGTGACGCCGACCCCGCCCTCCACCTCTCCCCACCACCGCTGCGGCCCCGACCGCGGCCTGTCCAGCCCCACTCCTGGGCTCCGGTGGCGGTGCCCGGCCCCCCACGGTGCTGCATAGCTGCGGCGGCGGGGGATAGACGGCGCTACCCACAGAGCCCACCACTGCCTACTAAGCTGTGGACCCAGTGAGGCCGGCAGCGCTACCCTCAGGTCCCTCCACAGTGGCACGGGGCAGTAGGCTGTGCAGGGACCAGCGACACCGCACGCTCCGCAGAAGCTCTGCAGAAGCCCCTGCCACAGCCCGCTGACTGGTCAGAGGTGCCCATCTCCTACACCACGTCCATGGGCCCCTGACCACCTGGTCCCATCCGACCCCGCTGCTGCATGGACACACTGCACGGACCCCTCTACCTTACGGTCCCCTAGACGCTTTGATCCCTCTGCCTCTCGGCCCTCGGCTACAGTGACCCGTCTGCTGTATGGACCCCTCTGGCTGCACCTAACCCTGGCTGCCTCACTGACGCCTGACTGCACTGGTCCTACATCACAGGCCCCCTCGGCCTCACGGACCCTTCTGGTTGCAGTTATCCCTCTGCCGCATGGACCCCTCTGGCTGCAACTGACCCCGGTTGCCTCACTGACGCCCCGGCTGCATTTGCCCTATTGAACAGGCCCCCCGGCCTCACTGACCCTTCTGGCTGCAGCGACCCCTCTGCCATATGGACCCCCTTGCTGCATTTGACGCTTGGCTGCATTTCACCCCCGCTACATCTGATCCTGACTGCCTCTCAGCGTCTTGCCCCTACATCCATTGCCAGACCGGTTCCGACCCCTGACCGTGCCACCTCACCACCGGCTACGCTACCCTATCCTCTGGTTACATCACCTCATCCTCTGGCTGCATCATCGCATCATCTCATCCTCCGGTTACATCAGCTCATCCTCCGGCTGCTTCAGCTCATCCTCTGGCTGCTTCAGCTCATCCTACGCCTGCTTCATCTCATCCTCCGGCTGCTTCATCTCATCCCCTGGCTGCATCAACTCGGCCTTTGGCTGCATCATCTCACCCCTGGCTGCTTCGTCTCATCCCCTGGCTGCTTCGTCTCATCCCCTGGCTGCTTCATCTCATCCCATGGCTGCTTCATCTCATCCCCTGGCTGCTTCATCTCATCTCTCGCCTGCTTCAGCTCACCCCCTGGCGGCACCATCTCCTCCTGGGCTACATCATCTCAACCTGGCTGCTCCACCCCAGCCCGGATGCTTCACTTCACCCCGGCTGCATCACCTCATCCACGGCTGCACCACCTCATCCTCGTCTGCTTCACCTCCGCCAACTCGTCCTGTCCACATCATCTTCGACTGCATCATCTCTTCACTGAACTACACCTCACCCCTGAACCGCACCTCCTCCCCCGGACTGCATCTCATCACCTGGCCGCACCTCAAACGTGGCTAACCACCCACCATTTTGAACTCACCCTTGCCACACCAGATCTCCGGCTACCTATGACATCAGCCACCTCTCCCACCCTCTCCCCTCACCATGTTCCCACTTCTCCTCACCTTCACTCCCATCTTTCTCCATTTCCTACTACCCCCTCCCATCCCCCCACTGAGCAAAGGAATTCTGCTCTCATCCTCCATCCTTTCAACCCACCTCACCCTATCCTCCGAACTATTCCCCCACTTTCATCCCACCATCTCTAGATGTACACACCCACCACGCAAGCTCCCCTGCTCCCACCTCCTAACCCTCTCTCTGCTCCTCCTACTCTCTAGTGACAACTCCCCTAATCCTGGCCCACCTCACCACACCACCTCACTCCCCTCCATCCCACTCCGACGACCCATCACCAACCCTCGTAACCCCCTTAACCTCCAACCCATTCCCCCCACCCCTGCCTCTCCTGTCCCCTTACGCAGCAAACTCTGGAATGCCCGCTCAGTCCGTAACAAACTCACACTTATCCACGACCTCTTCATCTCCAAAAAACTCTCCTTCCTCGGCCTCACAGAGACCTGGCTTACCCCCTCTGACACAACCTCCCCGGCTGCCCTCTCCTACGGTAGATTCACGCTCTCTCACACTCCCAGCCCCACCAACACCCGCGGCGGAGGTGTTGGCCTACTTCTGGCCAATGACTGCTCCTTCTCCCCACTTACACCAACCCCCCTCCCCTCCTTTGAGGCACACGTTGTCCACATCTACTCCCCCTGCAACCTCCAACTGGCCGTTGTCTACCGCCCCCCTGGATCCCCCTATAACTTCTTTGACCACTTCACAACCTGGCTCCTCCACCTCCTCTCCTCCGACATCCCCACCATCGTCATGGGTGATTTCAATATCCCTATCGACACCCCCACAGCCGCTGCCTCCAGACTCCTATCCCTCACCTCTTTCGGCCTCTCCCAATGGATCTCCTCTGCCACACACACTGGTGGCCACACACTTGACCTAGTTTTCACCCGCCTCTGCTCCCTCACCGACCTCACATACTCAACCCTCACCCACTCTGACCACAACCTATTGACTTTCTCATCCCTTTCCCCCCCTACCAGGCTCCCCCCTCTCCGGACACTCCCACACCCCTGCAAAAACCTTAAGCTCATAGACTTCCATTCACTCTCAGAATCTCTCCTCCCCCTCTCAGACTTGGCCTCTTCTTAAGACGCTGACTCTGCCACCTCCCTCTACAATTCCACTCTCACCACAGCCCTCGACCAGGCTGCTCCACTCACATTCAACACAACACGAGTACAACCCTGGCTCACGACCCTCACCAAAAAACTCAGACAGACGACTAGGGCAGCCGAGGGGAAATGGAAGATCTCCCACTCCGCAGAGCACTTCGCCCTATACAAGTGTTCCCTCAATACCATCAAGACTGCCCTTGACTCCGCTAAACAATCCTACTTCTCCTCCCTAATTACCGCCCTGTCTCACAACCCCAAACAACTCTTCAAAACCTTCAACTCTTTACTTCGTCCCCCTGCAACTCCTTCCTCACCCCTCATCTCCGCCGACGACTTTGCCACCTTCTTCAAAGACAAAATTGACAAACTCAGACAAAGCTTCAACCCTCACTCTCTCCGCCCCATCCTACCTGCAGACCATCCCCCCTCAGCCAAATGCAGTTTCACCCCCATGACAGAGGACCACCTCTCCTCCCTTCTAGCACGATCACACCTCACCACATGCGCCCTTGATCCACTCCCCTCCCACCTCATCCCTAACCTCACCTCAGTCCTCATCCCTGCTCTAACACACCTCTTCAACATTTCACTCAAATCCGGCACATTCCCCTCACCCTTCAAACACGTCCTAATCACGCCCATCCTAAAAAAAACATCCCTTGACCCTACAACAGTCCCCAACTATCGCCCCATATCTCTCCTCCCGTTTGCCTCAAAACTTCTTGAACAACACATCTATTCCGAACTGTCCTCCCACTTCTCTTCCTGTACTCACTTTGATCGCCTACAATCTGGCTTCCGACCTCATCACTCCACCGAAACAGCCCTAACCAAAGTCACTAACGACCTTCTGATCGCCAAGAGCAAACGACACTATTCCGTCCTCATCCTTCTCGACCTCTCTGCTGCCTTCGACACTGTTGACCACTCCCTCCCACTGTTTTCCCCCTCCCCTTATCTCCACCCACAGGGACTCTACATTTCCATTAGATTCACCTATATTATCACGCAGGATGGGTTTTAAGGATGATTTTACGTATAAACATACACCTCCTCCTCGCCTATTTGTACGGTCATTTCTGAACAGACAATAACCCTGTAAATTAACAGCCCAGTCATGGCTCTCGTCCAGCCAAGTCTCCGAAATCCCCACCATGTCATAATTATTTTCCAACAAAATCAATTCTAATTCCTCCATTTTGTTGGTGAGGCTTCTGGCATTAGTGAACATGCACTTTATGCATCTCTCTTTACCTCTATTCCTTCCTACTAGATTGACTGTTCTAACCCCACCCCCCATGCCACCCCCAATTTTATTACTTGTGCCCAGGTTACTGTTTACACTATCTTCCCCTCCTATACAATGAATACCCTCCCCCCCAATCCCTAGTTTAAACACTCCTCCAACCTTCTAGCCATTTTCTCCCCCAGCACAGCTGCACCCTCCCCATTGACAGATTGCCCTATCTATTCCCCTAATAATTGAGTCCCCCACTACCAGCACCTGTCTGGCCTGCCCTACTCTCCTGTTTTCCCCCTTACTGGAGCAGACACTCCTCTGGCTTTCAGAGGTCATGCCCTGCTGCAGCAGTGCTATCCCTGAACTCACACCCCCCTCATCTGCCAACATAGCAAATTTATTGGGGTGTGCAAGATCAGGGCTAGCCTCCCTGGCACCCTTCCCTCTACCCCGCCTTCTAACTGTCACCCAGCTAGCTACCTCATGGTCCTGAGGCTCCATAGTACCATCCTCCCCCACATCTATCCCATTGAGCAGCTGTTCAGTGAGCAGCAGACTCCTTTCCATATTGTCTATGGATCTCAGCGTTGTCAGTCGTTCATTTAGATCCAGTATCTGGGCTTCCAAATGCACAACGTACTCACATCTCACACAGCAGTATGCACCCTCGACCGGCTGGTCAAGGAATGCATACATGTGGCAAGATGTACACTGGATGGTATTGCCAATCATGGAGCTCATTTCCTAATGGGGATTGCACCAGACAGAAATGATAAGTAAAAAGAAATGCAAAGTATTAATAAAATACAACCAGCAATTCAGTAAGTCCTCCCTTCCAAACTCCCTGAATCCAAAGTCACTGAATCACAAGTCACACACTTACTTCTGTCGCACTTGCTCTGTCACACAAAGCTCGGGGTCACACTCGCTAGAGAATCAGATATAAAGAGGTTTTTTTTTTTTTTCTTTTTTTCCCTTAGCAGCAAATCAGCCTGTATCTCAGTGCACTTCCAAAGGACTGGAAGCCCCAACCAGCTGCTTCTTATAAACCCTTAATTATGCACCCCCACCCTTAATTAACCCCTTGTAAGTATAGCTACACCACAGGTTTTAAGTGCAGAGTAGTTAACCCTTTAACTTACAGGTAGTAAAATAGGAGTCTATAAACTTGTAGAGAGAAAAGAAAGTTAAGAAAGCCCAATAAAATTAAAAAGGTAAAAAAAAAAAAAAACAGTCAGCAATTCACACAGGTATTTGTTGCAGGATTCCCAAACACCTCCTCACTGAATCACAAGTCACACACTTACTTCTGTCGCACTTGCTCTGTCACACAAAGCTCGCGGTCACACTCGCTAGAGAATCAGATATAAAGAGGTTTTTTTTTTTTTCTTTTTTTCCCTTAGCAGCAAATCAGCCTGTATCTCAGTGCACTTCCAAAGGACTTATGTAAATAAGCTTAGGGGTGCATGCACACGATCAGTGTACGCAGCATTTTGGATGCAGCGTCTTGCCACTGCGTCCAAAACGCTGCGCAGTACAGTATAAGCATAGAGGATGGGATTTCAAGAAATCCCATCCTCACTATGCTTAACCCGCCCGCAGCATCTTTGGAGCTGTGGTGCGGGTTGCCGGGAGTCCGCTCCTCCGCAACATGTCTATTTCATGCTGCGGAGTCGGAATCGGCTCCCATCGGGTGACTGCAGGGAGAAGTCGCCCTGCACCCGCCGCACATGGTGAGTATAGGGCGGCTGCGGTCTTCCTGCAGCCACCCGCGGCTTCCCTCAGGTCCGGAGGAGATGCGTCCAATACGCAGCTCCTCCGGACCGTGTGCACGCTCCCTTATATGTAGAAATTAAAATACCTTTTTAGCTTGTTCTTATCAACATATTTGAATATGAAATATAGCTTTTGATGTCATAATAACAGAAGGCTATGCTTCCTTCCATTTAAAAAAAATGCTAACATCAACAATTCTTAACTTTAGTCTTCTCAAGTCTCTAGTTACACAGGCTTTCCAAGTAGTCATAAATCTCTGAGCAGAAAAATGCTTTCCTTTTTGCACACTTTCATATAGGGAAAACCTCTTATGTATTGTAGGAATACTTTTACACTATTGGTTTCCTGCATTAGACAGTTGAGAGTAGTGTTTGTCTCCATTTTGGTTAATATTCCATCCACCTATAGGTCCAAAGCTTATTTTTAAGGAAAACGTATAGCTCTATGCTACTTTTACAAATTTGTGTCCTGCAAGTTGAGATCAGAAAAATACAGATTTGAAGCACCTAGGGAACCAACCACCAAAAAATCCCTATCTAACCTATAAATATCTGTCCCTGGAGGCTTAAATTACTATTCTAACCATCCCTGACTGACTAAATCTACCTAATTACATGCACAATAAATCCCTCTTTATACTTACCAACTTCTTGACTGATGGGCGTTCCTCCAGGGTCTTTGTCAGATAGGCGGGTCTCCTCACCGCGCTCGCACCCGCCTCGCTGCTGTCCATCTTCTTCCAGGATTCAAATTACCCACCCATCGCATCCTCGCAATGAGCGGGTCACGTGCTGCAGGCCCCAAGTCACTTCCGCCCGCCGCGTCGCTGGGTCTATAATGCGCCCAGGCCGGCTTCAGCATGCCATCTGTGCATGCTCTGAAGCCGGCCTGGGTGTACCAGTGACGCGGCGGGCGGAAGTGACGCGGGGCCTGCAGCAGGTGGCCCACTCATTGCGAGGACGCGATGGGCGGGTAATTTGAGTCCTGGAAGAAGATGGACAGCAGTGAGCGCGGCAAGGAGACCCGCCTATCTGACAAAGACCCTGGAGGAACGCCCATCAGTTAAGAATTTGGTAAGTATAAAAAGTGATTTATTGTGCATATAGTTAGGTAGATTTAGTCAGTCAGGGATGGTTAGAATAGTAATTTAAGGCTCCAGGGACAGGGATATTTAAAGGATAGATAGGGATTTTTTGGTAATTGGTTCCCTTTTACTAGTTGGTGGGAGTGAGTAATAATATCTAAAAAGGTGAACCACTATAAAGCTCCAACCAGAATTGCAGATATTTGCTCTAGATGCAGGAGACAATCAACACACATTAGAAAGTGAGCTATTCTTCACCAAAAAGGTACATAGAGCCACATAGAGGAAGTGGGACAGCTCAGGGATTCTGACGTTACATAGTTATTAAGCTTACATCTCTGTATGTCTTTACTCCCCACCATTTGTGGGTGGAGAAACACTCTCCCACCAAGAACCACTAAATTATACCTAAGTTATACCTGAAGGGGCATTTCATGCTTTTCCTTCTTTAAGGGGGTTTCATCAATGCAAGATATTGCAACCCTTTTATATATAGCAATAAACATCATGCTCATAGAGGTTATCAAAGCCTGTAGGTAAGGTAAATAGCTTAACCACAATATCATTCTTGGTTAAATAATATCCTATAATAAAATTGTGAAGGTGAGATCTTCATAATAATCCAGATCTTTTTTTTTTTTACGAAAATGATAACATACATATATACATAAATATTTTACGATGCGTAAGATTATCTCATCCTTGTTTTTTAAATCTTCTGATCTGAATTTGCATAGTCTTTTCAAGAGAACCCAAATTCTTATTGGAAGTCCATGTTTTGATATTTTTGAGAAAATGTTTAATACATTATTCTACTTTTATCAAGATTTATGAACACTGTAGAGTAAAAGAGCTGCCTTAAACTCCTAGAGTGATACAAAATCAACTACCAAATCATCATTGAGATCAGTGGATCACTGGAATGACATTGGTTTGTCAATGGATTTCCAGGTTGAGACTGACCATTTAAAGGCTATATTAATGCTTCCGAAACCACAAGCAACATGGCTTTGCCATTGTGGTTTTTAGAGTAAATCTACTTGAAAATTCCGGCACTATGTATCTTAGTTGATTATGTACTTCAGTAATTTCACAATAAAATATACCTAACTGCTGTTGTCCAGCTAGGATTTGTTTCATGCTTCTCATAATTGGGGCAACATTCTGATGACAGTCAAAGTAATCTAATATATAAAGCTGAATGTGTGTATCTGTGTGTGTGTGTGTTTGTGTGTATGTGTGTATATCCGGGATTGGCATCTACACCGTCGCAACTACAGCCACAACATTTTGCACAGTCACACATCTGGACCCCGAGAGCGTCATAGGCTATGTTGTGAAGCGAAATTTTAACCCTGCGCATTCCAGTTCACCAAACAATTTTGCTCCTATCTATATAATGGGGAAAAAGTGAATGGAAAAGTGTCGGAGGAAAATTGACAGCTGTCAGCTATAGCTACAAAATTTGCACAGTCACACGTCTGGACCCTGAGAGTGTCATAGGCTATGTTGTGAGGCAAAAGTTTAACCCCGTGCATTCCAATTCATCAAACAATTTTGCCCCTATCTACATAATGGGGAAAAAGTGACAGTTACACAGTTGACAGTTGTGAATGAGAGGGGCTTAATGACAGCGCTAAAGACTAACAGCACATACCAGCATATAGTCACTAAGGTGGGGCCCCAACATGAGATATTCACCACGCACGGGGACATGTATACACACCACACGCACACAAAGAGTAACAGCAAGTGTATAGTCGCTAAGGTGCAGCCCCAACATTGGATACTCACCACGCACCCGAACAAACACACACACACCACAAAGAGACACACACAACACAGAGACACACCCCCACGGGGACACACACACACCCTATAGCGACACATGCACTCACCCCACAGGGACACACACACACCACAAAGAGACACACACAATACAGACACACACACCACACAGACCCCCCACAGGGAAACACACACATAGCCATCCTATAGGGACACATGCACTCACCCCACAGGGACACACACACCACAAAGAGACACACACACACCACACAGACCCCCCCCCCCCCCCACAGGGACACACACACGCTTACACACCCTATAGGGACACATACACTCACCCCATAGGGACACACACACCACAAAGAGACACACAGACACACCACACAGACCCCTCCTACAGGGACACACACACATACACACCCTATAGGGACACATGCACTCACCCCACAGGGACACACACACCACAAAAAGACACACACAACACAGATACACACACACACACCACACAGACCCCCCACAGGGACACACACACATACACACCCTTTAGGGACACATACACTCACCCTACAGGGACACACACACACACCACAAAAAGACACACACAACAGAGAAACACACCACACAGACCCCCCCCACAGGGACACACACAAATACACACCCTATAGGGACACATGCACTCACCCCACAGGGACACACACATACACACACCCCAGGGACACACACACCACACAGACACAGATGTGCACAAATCAACTCACACAACTCGCCTCATACGTGTGCTATCTTTAATTTCCAAACATAAACATCTGATTAATAATAGCCAATGTGCTTCACATAGGGAATTAAGGCAGATGTCAGTCACATGAGCTGCCTATTATGTGTATGTGTGAGGTAACATATACTGCCCAGCCAGGGGGAGGGTTTACTGTTGGCTGGAGATTTATTAGGCTGCCTTTAGCAATCAATCACAGCTCAGCTTCTATTTTCTTACAGGTCATTAATATGACATATTCAAATTCTATTTTGTTATAGCTAACATCAGTTATTTATTAACCTGGGCGTAGCCGGGTACTACAGCTAGTTATATATATTTTGCCTTGTTTTACTATTGTTGTAACTTTTACAGGAATTTGTACTTTACGTCCTCCATGACTTCAATAAGACGACGGTAACGGAATTCATTCTTCTGTTTTTTTTCGATTTACAACATATACAGACTTTACTTTTTGTATTTATCCTTTTGCCATATATATCCTGTGTTGTGGGGAACAGCGTCATACTTGTCTTAGTAAGATATGCGCGTTCACTTCATACGCCAATGTATTTTTTTATTGGTATTTTTGCTCTTTTGGAAATATTATTTGTTTCTGTCATTCCTAAACTTCTAGGTAATTTAATGGAAGCTAGTCGAAAGATATCATTTATTGGATGCTTTGCCCAGTTTTATACAATTGGTTCCTTGGGAGTAGCAGAAAGTTATCTTCTAGTAGTTATGGTTTTTGATCGGGATTTAGCCATTAACAAACTCTTGCACTATTCCAGGATAATGACGAATGCTTTATGTATTGAACTTGCAGTTTCCCCATGGGTTATCGGACTTATCATCAGTTCCACACCTACCATAGTAACAGCTGAGCTGGAATTTTGTGGACCCAATGAAATCAATCATTGCTTCTGTGATTTTGCTCCAGTCCAAAATCTGGCATGCTCTAATCCAACGGTCAGTAATTTGGTTTTAAGTGCAGCAGCTGCTTTTGGAAGCACTTTTCCATTCCTGATCATTTTAGCATTTTATATTCATATCATTGCCCTTATCAGAAAAGTTAAAAGCACTAGGGGCAAGCAGAAAGCCTTCTCTACCTGTTCATCACTGTAGCCTGCTTGTTCTTCGGCTCAACCAGTATCGTATATGTTAAGCCCAAAGGCAGTCAACATGACAGATTCCTTGCCCTCATATACACTGTCATTGTCCCTTTCTTAAATCCATTCATTATACCTTAAAGAACAAGGATGTCCAAGCAGCTCTGAAAAATGTGAAACTTTTAAGAATTTTTGGTCAGAGTAGAACCGAAGCATTTACATAGACCATTGTAGTTAGGATGATTTCACACTGTAGTTTTTTGCCTGATCAGGTTCCATCCGGTTTGTGTGTCAAAACCAGGAGTGGCTCCAAAATCTTTCAATTACAGTGTTTCTCTGCAAGTGCTTCTCCTGGTTTTGGCACACAAACCTGATGGAACATAATCAGTTAAAAAACGTCAGTGTGAAACCAGCCTTTTATTCATAAATGGGAAAAGAAAGAAAGTGGAAATGGGAATAAAATAACATTACAAAAAGTTGACATTTGACTAATACCAATGGGGTAATGGCTCAACTTCTAAAATTCCTTATTTTGTGGATTATAAAACAGATTTAAAATTGCACCCCAAATATAGAGGAAAAAATTAAGGGGGAAAAAAGTCAAATAAAACGTTAAAAAAGGCAGTCCGTTCTATAATCTAGTGCGTCTCATAAGCAGTGTAGTTTACCTGCGGGGGAGGGTGTAGTGATGGTAGATCGGGTCACAGAAGGCAGGGTTCACGGTGATGGTGGTTGGTGATGGCATGGTGGGGCAAATGCTGCATGGTGCCTGAGGCTGGGAGGAAGCGGTGTCCCAGATGGTACTTGCATGCACCATTCATCTCTCAGCACTTATGGCAATGAGCAAAAAGAAAATGGATATGAAGGCAGCACAGACACAGACCGTTATCTGCTCCTGCACTGCCTCCACAGCCATTTTCCCTTTGTCCATCATGTCAACTGCCGGGAGACTAATGGTGAACTGTGGGTGCCTTCTGGGATGACCCATCCTCCCAGCCTCGGGCCCCCTACAGCATTTTCCACCATGCCTCTGCCATCCTAAAAGACTGAGAACTTGCCTCTTGTGACCCCGCTCCAGCACTACTATGCCACCCCCCCCAATAAAATGTTATGCTGCTGTTCAGATTATAAATCATATCCTCATTTTTTCCCCCAATACTGGGGAAAAAAATGTATTTTAAAATACATATAATATGATATTTTTTTTAGAAAAAATAAACAAGTAGAGACTGAAGTACACTGGTGTATAGTTTCTGTATCTATTGTATTTTACATGAATTCAGTTTTACTAATTTATGAATTGAAAAATATACAAAAATTGCAATAGGGAAACTCTTTTCATCTTTAAAGAGAATTAGACAAAACATTGACCCCCAGTCACCCACTTTTGGGAATGCAGTGATTACACAATGTGTTGAGTATTGTAAAAGTAGAACAGTTTACCGAACCTCCAAACCCCATTGAAATCAATGTGAAGCTAAATCAAAGGCATAGAAAACATTTTCAAAGGGGCCCAAAAGCTTCTAAAAGCAACTCAAACCATTTTACTGTGAAGCCCCGCTGTTTTGGCACAGCCGTCAGCTTCATAATTTGCTCATTTATATTCACTGCTCCTTTACCTTCATAATTAAAGTCAATGTTTGCCCTACCCATCCTCATTACCAGCATCTGTTGTTGTTTGCCAGCATGACAACCAAACTAACATCAGATAATTGTAAAAATAAATAAATATTTGAAAAAATTGGCATGGAATCCCCCCCAATTATGATACCAGCAAAGAGAAAGCACATGGCTGAGAGTTGGAATTCTTATCCTGGGGAGCCACATAGTTATTGATCCCATGCTGGGTAAGAATGGCAGCCATACCAAAATATAGTGCAATCATTAGAAGCACCATATCCTGAAGCTTTGTCCCGTCTCTTCCAGCTGTCCTAGATCAGTGGTAAATGGGGTTAATGACAGCTGTGTATTGACAGCTGTCACCAACACCTGGCTTGGCAATGTTGAGGCGTCTAAGATACCCGCACATTACCAATCCAGTGAGTAAATAGTTAAAAAACACAGACACAGAGAAAAATCCTTTATTGGAAATAAAATAACAAGGAGAAAAATCCTTATTTTCAATAAAACCCACTTTTACCCAGCACGCAGCAGGATATCTGGTGAAGCACACTTGGCACAGTTACATCTCAATGATAGCTTTATATATTTCTATGGAGCTTCACTCTCCTGTAGGGATGAGCGAGTATGCTTTTCACTACTCGGTACTCGCACGAATATCTCGGTTCTTGGGGTACTTGGCGAGTACCGAGTAATCTCGTGATACTCTTGCTATGCTCGGGGTCCACCTCCTTGCATATTGGTGCTCTTTACAGAGCCAGCCTGCATGCAGGGATTGGCTAACAGCTACTGTAAAGCCACAGCCCTGTTGGTTGTGGCTTTACAGTGATTGGCTGGCCGCACAGCGTGATCAAGTCTTTATAAGACCTGACCGCGCTGAGCTCATCACTCTGCTTCACAGACAGTCAGTGTAGGGAGACGTGCTGCTGATAGAGGGACAGATTTGTGGACTTTCAGCTAGTGTAGGCACAGGTCTAACAACCTAATTACTACAACAGAGGACTAATAGGAGGACTAATAGAGGTGTATACAGGCAGGCAGGGAGGCAGGGTATATAGCAAACTTTGTTGTGCCAGTATACCAGCCTGCATCACATCTGGGGCTGGTGGACAGGCTGGAAATCTCATCTATCCCAAAACAGTGCTTTTAAGGATTAATTTAGCTCTCCATAGGCAGGAGTAGGTTGTAGCGGAAAATAGGATTCGCCAAAACACTCAGTATTCTCGTCCACTTTTGTGTCTGACCGGTCCACCTGCTGGGATTTAATCTCTAATCTCAGTGTCCAGCTAAAAACCAACTATTGTCTGCATTCATTTACCATTTTTGTGTGCCAGGAGTGGGTTGTAGTGGAAATTTGGATACGCTGAAACACTCAATATTCTCATCAGCTTTTGTGTCTGACCGGTCCACCTACTGGGATTTAATCTCTAATCTCAGTGTTCAGCTAAAAATCAGCTCTTGTCTGCATTCATTTACCATTTTTGTGCCCCAGGAGTGGCTTGTAGCAGAAATTAGGATACGCCAAAATACTCGGTATTCTCGTCAGTGTTTGTGTCTAACCGGTACACCTGCTGGGATTTAACCTCTAATCTTTAATCTCAGTGCCAGCTAAAAACCAACTCTTGTCTTCATTCATTTACAATTTTCGTGCGCCAGGAGTGGCTTGTAGCGGAAATTAGGATACGCCAAAACACTCAGTATTCTCGTCAACGGTTATGTCTGACCGGTCCACCTGCTGGGAATTAATCTCTAATCTCAGTGTCCAGCTAAAAACCAACTCTTGTTTGCATTCATTTACCATTTTTTGTGAGCCAGGAGTGGGCTGTAGCGGTAATTAGGATACGCCAAAACAAGAAAACACTGATCAAATTGATACAAGGTACACCTAACGTAATTATATATGTTCAGCACGGGTGAATCCTTCTAAAATATAACCTTTATTGTTTTACCGTATATACTCATGTATAAGCAGACCCGTGTATAAGCCGACCCCCCTACTTTTGCCCCCAAAACCTGGGAAAACCTATTGACTCGTGTATAAGCCGAGGGTGGACCCCAGCACAAGTATACAGCCCCCAGCAGTGTGGTATACAGCAGCCTCCCCAGTGGTAGTATACAGCAGCAGCCCCAGTGGTATATACAGCAGCAGCCCCAGTGGTAGTATACAGCAGCCCCAGAGGTATATACAGCAGCCCCAGTGGTAGTATACAGCAGCAGCCCCAGTGGTATATACAGCAGCAGCCCCAGTGGTAGTATACAGCAGCCCCAGAGGTATATACCGCAGCCCCAGTGGTATATACAGCAGCAGCCCCAGTGGTAGTATACAGAAGCCCCAGAGGTATATACAGCAGCCCCAGTGGTAGTATACAGCTGCCCCAGAGGTAGTATACAGCAGCCCCAGAGGTATATACAGCAGCCCCAGTGGTAGTATACAGCAGCCCCAGAGGTATATACAGCAGCCCCAGTGGTAGTATATAGCAGCCCCAGTGGTAGCATACAGCAGCCCCAGTGGTAGTATACAGCAGCAGCCCTATTGGTAGTATACAGCAGCAGCCCCAGTGGTATATACAGGCCCCCCCCCCTTACTGGCCGCAATCCTGTAAAAGAATGCATTAGTATACTTATCCCTGCCGCTGTCCCGCTGCCGTTGTCCCGCCACCTCCATCGCGCTCCTCCGGCTTCATCCAGCGTCTTCCGGCTCCCTCCTCTGGCGCGCAGACAATGATGTCATTGCCTGCGCCCACCGGAGGAAGCCGGAAGAAGACGGATGAAGCCGGAGGAGCGCGATGGCGGCGGCGGGACAGCGGCAGCGGGACAGCGGCAGGGATGAGTATACTAATGTATTCTTTTACAGGATTGCGGCCAGTAAGGGGGGGGGGGCCTGTATACTGATGGGGGAGGTGACTGTATACTGTATAAAATGTATACAGTATACAGTGACTCGCGTATAAGCCGAGGGGGGGACTTTTCAGCCCAATTTTTGGGCTGAAAAACTCGGCTTATACGCGAGTATATACGGTAATTAAAACTTGGATCAGTTTTGACCCTACACACACACAGTGCAAACTTGTAAGTAGGGGATGAGGGGATGGATCGCCCTGTTCTCTCCCTGGCTCTCCCTGCCTAACAGCGGAGTTTTCACCTAAAAACCCGTATGGTGTCCCCAATCCTCGTCGGCTATCCCTCCTGGTCCTCAAATCTTCATGGAACGGGGGTGGTGTTAGTGTACTTTGGATCCCCAATATCAACAATATACCTAGAGGGTGCCAAAAACACGTGGTTCTCCTGAGTGTCCGGATCTATCCCTTAGACAGGTGTGGTGGAAAATTATACCACTATAGGGTCACTATTTTTTCATATATATATATTATACAATATGGTAGTGATTACCTAGTAAAAATTGTCTGTGTCCATGGGAGGGGTAGGTGAGTAGCATTAGTATTATGTATGCTAAGTTTTCCCCTTACAGCTCTGGGACCATTGTATACAAGTATCTATATCGCATACTAGAACATCCTAGCCCTCTCCAATAGGTCTCACACCATACACAGATATATATTAGTGCTCCTTGTCGTTAGCCCGTGTGTTTACCCAGGTAGTATATACAGTTTAAAATTACCATCCCTCGTATAATAGACCAGTTGGACCATATATTAGACAGAGAGGCAGTTACTCTTTATGATCAATATGGGTTATAGATATACTCATCTTGACCATGTAGCCCGGGCCGACGCGGCGTTTCTCCCACCAAAGATGTGATGGTGGGGTCATCAGGGATGTCGGTCTATCCAGTGAGGCTCATATTATAGCCTCAGGTCGCCCAGGGTTTGTCCTCAATGCATCCCCTCACTCCCAACTCTCAATGGATAAGCCAAAACGCTCGGTATTCTCGTCAGCGTTTGTGTCTGACCGGTCCACCTGCTGGGATTTATCCTCTAATCTCTAATCTCAGTGTCCAGCTAAAAAACAACTCTTGTCAGCATTCACTTAGCATCTTAGTGCGGCAGGAGTGGCTTGTAGCTCCAAGTAGTAAACGCCAAAACACGGTAAAAGCGTCAGCATTTGTGTCTGACCGTTCCAGCTGCCGGGATTAAACCGCTCTAATCCGTAAACTCATTGTGCAGCTAAAAAACATCTTTTGGACGCCTTCATTTAGTTGTATACAGGCATTACAACATTGAAAATGTGCAAGGTCGGTGGCAAGGGACAAGGAACTGGATGTGATGGTGGTGCAAGCAGAGGCCGAGGCCATGTGCAAGCTCGAATTGCGCCACGGCAAACGCCCACATCATCTCGCTCGACCTTCCTGTCCCAATTTCTAGGGGATCGCAGCAGTACACCACTATTAAACCAAGACCAGTGTCAACAGGTTGTTAGTTGGCTGGCGGATAATGCTTCCAGTCAGTTTTGCACCACCACAAATACCCTGTCTTCCACGTGGTCAAGTGTCAGTAGCCGTGAGACTGGACCGCACATTCCACACCCTGATCCTCCTTCCTCCCACCATGCCGAGTGCCCGGCCCTAGACATAACTGATCTCACACTTGGACACTCTGAAGAGCTGTTCACTCATCCATTCGTAAATTCTGGCCTTTTGCCAGCTCCAGTTAAAGTGGGTCATGAGGAGATCGTATATACCGATGCACAAATATTTGAGCAGCCACGGTCTCTCGAAGGCAACGGTGGGAACATGTCTCAACAAGAGATGGACGATGATGAGACAGAATTGCCAGAAAGTCAGGAGGAGCACCAGGGTGCGGAAGTGGAAGACGACGTGGTGGATGATCCGGTAACTGACCCAACCTGGCAGGAGGACATGCAGAGCGAGGACAGCAGTGCACAGGGGGAGTTAGGCGTAGCATCACAACAGGAAGAAGCAGGGTGGTGTCCGCAGGCAGAAGGCAGGCAACTGTTCCCCGGAACAACAACACGACAGAAGTTGCCAGTACAACTGTTAGGTCTTCCCGAGTCTGGCTGTTTTTTTAAGGTGTCTGCAGATAATTCCAAAAAGGCCATTTGCAACACCTGCCATGCCAGCATCAGCAGGGGTAGCAAAACTAGCAGCCTGACCACCACCAGCATGATCAGGCACATGTCAGCAAAGCACCCGATTTTGTGGCATGTACACCAGAGTCCAGGAGCAGTGTCTGCGGGTAACACCGCTGCATCTCCACTGTTGTGCGTTCAAGACAATCCCCTGTCCATCCTGCATGCGAAGATGCATCCTGTCCTTCACCTGTAGTTGCACAAGCAGAAATAGTACCATCATCAACCACGTCCTTGTCCCAGCGCAGCGTTCAGTAATCCATACACCAATCTTTGGAACGCAGGCGCAAATATGCTGCCAACGCCCCACATGCCACAGTTTTAAATGCACACATTTCACAACTGCTTGCGCTGGAAATGTTGCCTTTTAGGCTAATGGAGACAGAAGCATTCCGCAACCTGATGGCGGCAGCTATCTCACGTTGCTCAATCCCCAGCCGCCACTATTTTTCCTGGTGTGCCGTACCCGCATTACATAAGCACGTGTCACAAAATATCATACATGCCCTTAACAACGCAGTTTCAGGCAAAGTCCACCTAACCACGGACACGCGGACAAGTACTTGTGGCAGGGCCGGTACATCTCGCTGACGACACACTGAGTTAATATTCGGGAAGCCGGGACCCAGTCTGAGCTTGGGACGGAACACGTCCTTCCAACACCAAGGATTGCAGGCCCTAACTCAGTCAGGGTTTCACCCACAGTATACAGCTCCGGAACATCATGCTCCTCAGCCTCCTCCTCCTCCACTTCACCCTCCACACCAGTCCCAAGCTGGAAGCACTGCAGCACTACTTCGGCTAAGCGGCAACAGGCTGTGCTGAAGCGGATATGCGTAGGTGACAAACCCTGCAATGCTGAAGGGTTGTGGACAGCTCTGAAACAGCAGGCAGATTACAGGCTCACAACGCTGAACCTACAGCAAGGCATGGTCGTGCGTGACAATGGCCGGAACCTTGTGGCGGCTCTGAGGTGAGGCGAGCGGACACATGTTCCATGCGTGGCCCATGTGCTCAACCTCGTGGTTCAGCGTTTCTTACATCCTACCTGGAGCTGTCGGATCTGCTCTTCAAAGTACGCCGCCTGTGTGCCCATTTTAGAAAGTCACCTACTGCTTCTGCCACCCTTGCCGGCTTTTAGCGCCGTTTGCAGTTTCCGGCTCACACACTGGTGTGTGATGTCTCCACGCGTTGGAATTCCAGACTGCACATGTTGGTCAGGATTTGTGAGCAGAAGAGGGCAGTTGTTGAGTACCAGCATCAACTAGGCTGTCGGTATTCTGTTTAAACTCCACACATAAGACCTCAGGAGTGGACATGGATGTCCGACATATGTACCGTCCTCCAAAACTTTGAGGACTCCACCAAGATGGTGAGCGGCGATGACGCCATCATTAGCGTCACCATCCCGCTTCTCTGTCTTTTAAAACGCTCTCTGCTCAAAATCAAAGACGATGCATTGCAGGTGGAGCACGATGAGGTGGAGCAAGAAACCGTATTGGTTGATTACACACAGCCCAGCCTCATCTCATCCCAATGTGCATTGGAGGATTATGATGAGGAGGAGGATGAAGAAATAGAGCTACTTTCATGCGGAATTCACGGTAATACATGCATAACCGTCATACCGTCGGTTCAGCGTGGATGGCCAGAGGACAGGGGAGAGGTGGAGGAGAAGGAGAAGAAGAAGGAAGATGAGGCCAGCATGGACAGTTATGCTGTTGGTGAGGACCCTGAAGTCTTGCCTGTTAACAGTCTAGCACACATGGCTGACTTTATGTTACGCTGCCTGTGTCGTGACCCTCGTGTTATCAAGATCTTGGCGGACACTCATTACTGGTTGAAGACACTTTTAGACCCACGCTACAAGGAGAACTTTATTTCTCTTTTTCCCGAGGCGGAGAGGTCTACAAAAATGCTGTAGTACCAGAAGGCCATAGTCGGAGAATTTGTCAAAAAATTCCCTTCTGAAAACGCTAGCGGCAGAGGTCACGATTCGGTGGACAACCAAGGCGTCCGGCCGAGAGAGGTACAAGTCCAATCCAGCAGAAGTAGGAGAACACTCTCAAAGATCTGGGACACTTTTCTCAGCACCTTCCGTACCACAGGCCTTGAGGTGCGGGGTAGTGTCACAAGGACTGCGAAGTTTGCGAAGTTGCTGAGTGAGTGCCTTTCAGATCGTACAAAAGTGCTCCTAGATTCCTCTGTGCCTTATAATTATTGGATATCCAAGCTGGAAACGTGGCAGGAATTGGCTCTCTACGCCTTGGAAGTCCTGGCCTGCCCTGCCGCTAGCGTTTTGTCAGAGCGTGTTTTTAGTGCCGCAGGTGGAATCATTACTGATAAATGCACCCGCCTGTCAACTGAAAATGCTGACAGGCTGACTCTGATCAAGATGAACAAGGGTTGGATTGAGCCTGACTTCACCACACCACCACCAAATGATAGCGGAAATTAAATTTTGTGCCAGTAAATTGCCATGCACCTCCGCACACCCACACATGGGTACACACATGACTTTGGCTACTTTCTGTACTGCTCCTCCTTCTCCTCATCCGCCACTATCATATGATCAGTGCGACCATGGGTCATGAAGCCACAAAAACATAATTTTTTTACATCATATTTATGATGATGATGACCCTAACCGTTCAAAAGTTAGGCAGTAGTTTCATGTATACCCTCCCCAGGGGTAAATGTTTAAGTCCATGCTTACATGCTTACAGAATGGGCATTATAAGTACAGGAGACCCACTCCTTTGTAATGGGAACAATATTTAGAGGCTCTCCTCCATGTTTCTTTCCAGGAGCATTGAAGTGCCTCCCAATGTTTGGCTGCCCTGCCTAGGACAATACTACAAAAGACCCACTTCCTTGTAATGGGCACATTATTTAAAGAGGCCCTCTTGCACGTCTCTATCCAGGGGCATTGAAGTGCCTCCCAGCTTTTGGCAGCCCTGCCTAGGGCAGTACTACAAAAGATCCACTTCCTTGTAATGGGCACATTATTTAAAGAGGCCCTCATGCACGACTCTATCCAGGGGCATCAGAGTGCCACACAATTTTTGACTGCCCTGCCTAGGGCAATACTACAAAAGACAAAATTCCTTATAATGGGCACATTATTTAAAGAGGCCCTCATGCACGTCTCTATCAAGGGGCATTGAAGTGCCTCCCAACTTTTGGCAGCCCTGCCTAGGGCAATACACCAAAAGATAAACTTCCTTATAATGGGCACATTATTTAAAGAGGCCCTCATGCACGTCTCTATCCAGGGGCATTGGGGTGCCTCCCAATTTTTGGCTGCCCTGCCAAGGGGCAATACTACAAAAGACCCACTCCCTTAAAATGGGCACATTATTTAAAGAGGCCTTCATGTATGTCTCTTCCCAGGGGCATGGGAGTGCCACACAATTTAAAAAAAAAAAAAAATCTTTCATGCAATCCAAAAAACTAACATACACCAACTCTGTCTCACAAGTGAGTATGAGCCCTTAATATTTTCTCCATGAAAATCCATTTTGGTTTCATTTTGTAACGTTATCTTGACAGTCAGTAAAAGTGGTGTAATGCTCTGACAACATTGTTCACAGTAGTGACCTTGGAGTCTGAAATGCTTCCAGGGGTCTTCCCCATGCTGTTCCCATGTCATTTCAGCACTGTTATGATATCTTTGTGACATTTTTAGGGTTTATCCATGCTGCTGGGGGTCATGCCAGAAAAATACTCGGGTCTCCCATAGGATAACATTGGGCTCGGTGCTCGGGCCGAGTACACGAGTATCTTGGGATGCTCGGCCAGAGCTTCGAGCACCCAAGCATTTTAGTACTCACTCATCTCTGCTCTCCTGTCCAGAGAGCAGGCAGACATGCAGGGTGATGCATGCGACATTCGTGTGAGTCTCGCATGTCTGTCACCCTGTGTAATTACAACCTCACTCTGAGCTGCGGCTGTGAGCGGTGATGTCAGCTAGTTCTTCTGAGGTCACCATGGTAACTGGTGAGATGATTGGGTTGAAATGATGATTGAGTTAAAATGGTAACTAAACTATAACCACAAATGAACTGTCAGATGTCATAGCTCACGGCTGGCTGTCAGTAAGAGCCAGCTGCTGCGGTGTGTGGATACTGTGTCTCCGCTCACTGCATGTAGCTGTGCCTGGATATCACTGTGGATTATCATTGGATGGTATGTTTGGGCTTAATAAAAGGGTGACAGTGGGTTATATGTGTTTTATTTACAATAAAGAATTTTTCTCCATAAGTTCTATTTCTAATAAAGGACTTTTCTCTTTGTCTGTGTTTTTTAACTGTCCACCTACTGGATTGGTAATGTGAAGGTATCATAGACTCCTCAATATTTTAAATCTGGGCTTTATGACAACTGTCAATACAATTTACATTAAAACCAATATTTTGAAAGTCTCCCATTCCACCTATTGACAAAAAAAAGCATGTAAAAGAATATGAAAAAAACAAAAAGTAAACCCAAATAAATCCTGAAGTACTCCCAGCATATGGGGGACAATATCAGTGATTGCATCTCCTGTATGCTGGGACAGCAGACACTGCATGGCTCCCAGCATTGTGACTAGCTGTGACCTCATTAAGCTTGTCTAAAGTTACACAGTAGATATACAGCAGGGAACCCCACAGTGTGGCCTGAGATGATCTCAGTGGCCAAAGCACTCGTAACAGTTGTTGTCTTGTAAGAGCCACAATATTGTATGAGATATCTTGCTGCTATCATGAGACCTGGGGTGGACCTATCACTCGTGCAGCTGGTTCAATGAACTGGGGCCCCGAGCTGTGAGGGGGCCCCCAAGGCTCAATCACCTCTAGCTCTGTCCACATGGCTAATTTGTAAACTATGAAAATTAGCCATGTGGACCAGAGGAGCAAGCAGAGCAGCGGGTCCCGAGAGTGCTGTGGTGGAGTAGGAGCCTGAAGATGCCTGGCGGGGCCCATGCCATCTGCTGCAGGACAGCATCCCCTACCATGTAATCTCCAATGGCTATGGGCCCTGAGCACTGTGTATGTGGCCCTGACAGAGGGCCCCTGGGAGCCCTTTATGTGCTGTGGCCCCCCTCACCACCCCCAGCCTTCTCTCCTAACCTGTGTGGCAATATCACAATGCCCGTCTGCACTGAGCTGGGAGCAGAACTCTATGGTCTCCTGCACTTCCAGCACTTCCTGCAGGAGACATAGAGTTCTGCTCTTGGCTCAGTGCAGATGGGCATCGTGGTATCGCATCTGCCACACAGGTTAGGAGGGAGAGTGGGGGGAGCTGCAGCACACAGGCGGCCCCCATGTCAGGAACAAATACACAGAGCCCAGGGGCCCACAGAAGAGGAGACACCAGTTCTTTGCAGAGTATGTCCAGTGCTCTGCAGTGTGTTCAGTGCTTTGCTATGTCCTGTGCACTGCTGTGTGTCCAGTGATCTGCAGTGTGTCCAGTGATCTGCAGTGTGTCCAGTGATCTGCTGTGTGTCCAATGCTCTGCTCTGTGTCCAGTGCTCTGCTGTGTCCAGTGCTCTGCTGTGTGTCCAGTGCTCTGCTGTGTGTCCAGTGCTCTGATTTTTGTCCAGTGCTCTGCTTTTTGTCCAGTGCTCTGCAGTGTGTCCAGTGCTCTGCAGTGTGTCCAGGGCTATGGAGTGTGTTCAGTGTTATGCAGTGTGTCAAGTGCTGTTCTGTGTGTACAATGCTCTGCAGTGTCGAGTGCTCTGCAGTGTGTCCAGTGCTCTGCTCTTTGTCCAGTGCTCTGCTGTGTGTCCAGTGCTCTGCGGTGTGTCCAGTGCTCTTCTGTGTGTGTCCAGTGCTCTGCTCTTCTGTGTGTCCAGTGCTCTGCAGATTGTGTCCGGTGCTCTGCAGAGTGTGTCCCAATGCTCTGCAGAGTATGTCAGGTGCTCTGCAGAGTATATCCGGTGCTCCGCAGATTTTGTCCCATACTATGTAAATTATGTCCCAGTGCTCTGCAGACTGTGTCCAATGTTCTACAGTGTGTCCAGTGCTTTGCAGTGTGTCTACTGCTCTGCTGATTATGTCCAGTGTTTTGCAGATCATGTCTAGTGCCCACTACTCTGCATAGCTATTCTGCTGCAGTTGTGTGCATGTGATGGGCAGAGACTGCAGAGCATTGCATCCCACCCCACCAGCACTGCTTTGTGCACCGGGCGCTGCATTGTGCTGGGCACAGGTGTAGAATGGAGGACTCTGCTGCCACCGGTGGGTTCTGCTGTCTGTGCTGTTATCCAGTGTTCTTTGCTGTCACTGTGTTATGCTGTCAGTGGGCTCTTTTTTCTGTGCTCTGCCGACCAGTTTGCTTTGCTGTCACTGCAATGGAAAAATGGCTGTGCCAAAGGTGCATTTTTTTTTGCTGTGGATAAGATGTGTTTTTGTTTTAATTTCTGTTTCAGACTCTACCAAATGAATGTTTCTGGGAGAAAGGGAGATACAAATAAAAAGAGAGCAAATGAGTGCACAGAAAGAAGGGAGATGAGGAGAGAGACAGTGTACAAGGGAGAGAAAGACATAGAGAGGGAAAACAGCACCATGGGGGAGAGACATCATACAGGGAAACACAGATGCAGGGGAAAGACACACCCACACAGGGCGGAGACAGGCTCAGAGAGGGGGACTATATTTGTGGGGATTATATATATATATAATTGAAAAAATGCTTCAGCACTCCGTCATTAGATGTATCTTATGCCTTTATTACGGCCACAGGTACCATAGGGCAACGTATCAGGCACAAGCGCCATTCATCCAGCCTGGATGAAGGGCGCTTGTGCCCGATACGTTGCCCTATGGTACCTGTGGCCGTAATAAAGGCATAAGATACATCTAATGATGGAGTGCGCACTCCGTCATTAGATGTATCTTATGCCTTTATTACGGCCACAGGTACCATAGGGCAACGTATCAGGCACAAGCGCCATTCATCCAGCCTGGATGAAGGGCGCTTGTGCCCGATACGTTGCCCTATGGTACCTGTGGCCGTAATAAAGGCATAAGATACATCTAATGATGGAGTGCTGCAGCATTTTTTCAATTATATACAAGTGCTGGGAAGACAGCTGAGCTGATTTGCACCCACTGGGCAGTGCTGCTCTATTTGTTTCTACATATATCTAATATATAAAGCTGAATGTGTGTATGTGTGTATGTGTGTATATCCGGGATTGGCATCTACACCGTCGCAGCTACAGCCGCAAAATTTTGCAGAGTCACACGTCTGGACCCCGGGAGCGTCATAGGCTATGTTGTGAGGCGAAATTTTAACCCTGCGCGTTCCAGTTCACCAAACAATTTTGCCCCTATCTACATAATGGGAAAAAAGGGAAAGGAAACGTGTGGGAGGAAAATCGACAGCTGTCAGCTATAGAGACAAAATTTTGCACAGTCACACGTCTGGACCCCGGGAGCGTCATAGGCTATGTTGTGAGGCGAAATTTTAACCCCGCACATTCCAATTCACCAAACCATTTTGCCCCTATCTACATAATGGGGAAAAAGTGACAGTTACCAGTTGACAGTTGTGAATGAGAGGGACTTAATGATAGCGCCAAAGACTAACAGCACATACCAGCATATAGTCACTAAGGTGGGGCCCCAACATGAGATATTCACCACACACAGGGACATGTATACACACCACACGCACACAAAGAGTAACAGCAAGTGTATAGTCGCTAAGGTGCAGCCCCAACATTGGATACTCACCACACACCCGAACAAACACACACCACAAAGACACACACACACCCCCAAGGGGACACACACACACTCTAGAGCGACACATGTACTCACCACACAGGGACACACACACACACCACAAAGAGACACACACACACCACACAGACCCCCCCCACAGGGACACACACACATAGCCACCCTATAGGGACACATGCAGTCACCCCACAGGGACACACACACCACAAAGAGACACACACACACACCACACAGACCCCCCCCCCCACAGGGACACACACACATACACACCCTATAGAGACACATGCACTCACCCCTCAGGGACACACACACACTACAAAGGGACACACACAACACAGAGACACACACACCCCACACAGACACCCCCCCACAGGGACACACACACACATACACACCCTATAGGGACACATGCACTCACCCCACAGGGACACACACACACACCACAAAGAGACACACACAAAACAGATACACACACACACCACAGACCCCCACACAGGGGCACACACACATACACACCCTATAGGGGCACATGCACTTACCCCACAGGGACACACACACCACAAAGAGACACACACAACAGAGACACACACCACACAGACCCCATCCCACAGGGACACACACATACACACCCTCATACGTGTGCTATCTTTATTTTCCAAACATAAACATCTGATTAAAAACAGCCAATGTGCAACACGTGCCATATAGGGAATTAAGGCAGATGTCAGTCACATGAGCTGTCTATTATGTGTATGTGTGAGGTAACATATACTACCCGGCCAGGGGGAGGGTTTACTGTTGACTGGAGATTTATTAGGCTGCCTATAGCAATCAATCACAGCTCAGCTTCTATTTTCCTACAGGTCATTAATATGACATATTCAAATTCTATTTTGTTATAGCTAACAGCAGTTATTTATTAACCCGGGCGTAGCCGGGTACTACAGCTAGTATATATATATATATATATATATATATATATATATACACACACACACACACTAGATGGTGGCCCAATTCTAACGCATCGGGTAATCTTGAATATGTATGTAGTTGACATACTGTGACTGACAGAACTTGTTCAGTCAACGTGGGTGAACTACATATATATAGCAGCGCTATGGTATATGGTGGTACATTACAGCATATGTATAGCAGCACTATAGTATATGGCGGTACATTACAGTACATGTATAGCAACGCTATGGTATATGGCGGTACATTACAGCACATGTATAGCTGCACTATAGTATATGGCTGTACATGTATAGAAGCGCTATGATATATGGCAGTACATTACAGTACATGTATAGCAGCACTATAGTATAGGGAGGTACATTACAGTACATGTATAACAGTGCTATGGTATATGGTGGTATGGTGTGAGCGGGGCAGGATGGAGTGACCGGGGCAGGATGGAGCCGGAGGAGCAGGATGGAGCCGGAGGGGCAGGATGGAGCCGGAGGGGCAGGATGGAGCCGGAGGAGGAGGATGGAGCCGGAGGCGCAGGATGGTGCCGGAGGGGCAGGATGGAGGCGGAGGGCAGGATGGAGGCAGGATGGAGGCAGGGGGGCAGGATGGAGGCAGAGGGAGCAAAAACAGCGGTGGGAAGGATGGAGCAAGCGGGGCAGGATGGAGTGAGCGGGGAAGGATGGTGGCGAGTGGGGCAGGATGGAGCGAGCGGGGCAGGATGGTGGCAGGGGGGCAGGATGGAGCGAGCGGGGCAGGATGGAGCGAGCGGAGCAGGATGGAGCCGGAGGAGCAGGATGGAGCCGGAGGAGCAGGATGGAGGCTGGGGGGCAAGATGGAGGCGGGGGAGCAAGAACAGCGGGGGGCAGGATGGAGCGAACGGGGCAGGATGGTGGGAGGGCGGGGCAGGATGGAGGAAGGGGGCAGGATGGAGGCGGGGGTCAAGAACAAAGGGGGGCAGGATGGAGCGAGTAGGGCAGGATGGAGCAAGCGGGGCAGGATGGTGGCAGGGCAGGGCAAGATGGTGGGGGAGCGGGGCAGGATGGAACCGGCGGGGCAGGATGGAGCCGGTGTGGGTGTGTGTAAAAAGAAACCCAGCACCCCAGACCTTCACTTAAACTGCAACTTGAGCTCTGACAAGATGCCAAAAATCCACCCTGCGACCAAAGCTTTGATTATCAAGAGGCTGAAGACCAGATCCACTGCAGAGGTGGCTGGCACCTTTAATGTGTCTCAGTATCAAGTTCAAAGAATTAAAAATAGATTTAAAGAGACTGGAGATGTGTTTGACATGCCCAGGTCCGGCAGACCCCGCAAGACAACTGCTCAACATTTGTTGGTTAGAAAATCCAAAGCAAGCCCCTCTTCCACTGCAGCAGAGCATCAACAGGCCTGGTCACCAAGTCCCTGTGTCAACTAGAACAGTTTGTTGGATTCTGTCTCAAAATGGCTTCCATGGTCAAATCAGTGCCCAGAAGCCAGCAATAAACAAAAGGCAAATAAAAAACCAGGTGGCATTTGCAAAGTCCCAAAGCCAGCTAAACAGATGGACGCTGGAAAAATGGAAGAAAATGCATTTCTCTGATGAATATTCGGAAGAATTACACCACAGCCGCCACAAATACTGGAGGAGACCTACTGGAGCCCGTATGGATCCAAATTTGGTGGTGGAAAGATCATGGTCTGGGGTTACATTCAGTATGGGGGTGTGTAAAACATTTCCAAGGTAGAAGGCAATATCAATAGCCTAAAATATCAAGAAGTATTACCTACCTCTTATATTCCAAATCATTAAAGGGGTTAAATTCTGCAGCAGAATGGTGCTCTATCTCATACATCCATCTCTACAACAAAGTTCCTCCAGGAAAAAAAGATCAAGGTGCTCAAGGACTGGCCAGTCCAGTCACCAGAAAATGAACATCATTGAGCATATTTGGGTTAGGATGAAAGAGGAAGCTTGGAAGACAAAACCAAAGAATTTAGATGAACTCTGGGAGGCATATAAGACTGCATTCTTTGCTATTCCTGATGTCTTAATTAATTGTATGAATCATTGTTGAACCGCATGGATGCAGTTCTTCAAGCTCATGGAAGTCACACAAAATATCAAATATGACTAATAGCACCACAACTTTATTCACCAATGTTATGCAACATTTAATTATTTGTTTGAATATCACATTACTTTCTGTGGGTGAAAAAAAAAATTGTCTTGCCAAAATCTGACCACTCTGTGTTCATTAAATGATCAATATTTCAGCATTGATGCCAATTTATTTTCTTAACCTAAACCACATGTGGGAGGGTTTCAGCTTTCAGAAAAGTAATTTATAAAACCAATGAACGAATTTAACATCAGGTTATAAGCTTTTATTTACATAACATGGATAAGCGACATAACTTTTGTCAGGGACTGTATATATATTCTTATTTACTGCACACCTCAGCATCTAGGATTCAAATGGGATCCTTTAAAACTTTTTTAAATACTTCTATTTATTGTCGCTATATAAGCTGGATGTCATTGGACTCCTCAGTGTATATCTCTAAGGGTACCGTCACACCGGGACATATCGCCGGCGATTTCACAGGCGACGCTGAGGTGTGGCCTGTCGCCGGCGACATCGCCAATGCGTCACCTAATGTAAATGGGCGAGGGCGACACGTCTGAGTGGTCGCCTGGTTTCACATCAGAGCTCTGAAACCAGGTGACCATTCTTGGGCGATGTGTGCTGATTGCCCTGTGTAACATCTCATGAGCGATGTCAAGAGCGACAGCACACATTGCCCATACCATTCCGGTAGACGTTTCAGGGTGTATTTACTACCTCTGCCAGTCTGCGTGGATTGGTGGCAGCTCGAGCGTTTCGATTGGTCGTCTTGGTCCTCGGCGCCATATTTGATGATGTGTGCGTCCAAAGGTGTATTACCCAGAAGCGTACATACTGTACAGTAGCGCATTGATGTGGCCTCTGTGTTTGCGGCTGTGTTCAAAAGTGCAGCGATGTGCGACGGGCACAAATGTGTGTTCACATCAACACAATAGTCATTACATGTCAACTAATGTCTGCATGAGCGCTGTAGTGGCAGCCTTCCTGTTTAAAGTATATGACGCAAAAGCATACAGTGAATCCTATTGCTTTTGCGCCTCTGGGCCCCCATCAACATGTGACATCTCTCCCGTGAGTTCATTCGCCAGAATCAATCTTTTGGCGCCGCCTTCCTGGTGCTTTCCCTTCCCCTGCAGAATATTAAATGGTGGCACCCAGGCGAGCTGCTGTATGGGGGGAGCCTGAGCTCATTATTCTCATTGATATATGTGACATCAGGGATTACTGGTGTCACCAGCAGCACACCCATCCACGCCTCCACAAGCAGGCTGTCCTGATGAGGGTGAAGAGGCGGCTGGAGAGGAGGTTGGGGGTTGTGCGCAGCCCAAAGAAGATCTGCAAGAAGATCGCAGATCTGAAATATAAAACGCCTGGATGCATCACCCAACTGCGTGCCAGGATTGCCCAGATAAGTGGTGAGTAGCCTGACAACATACACATACTCTTCTGTGTAAAAGAAAGACATATAAAAGCCAGCACATGCCACTGTACACCCCAACATATATAGGGGCAATGTATGTGAGAGCTTCATCATGACTCTGCAGTTGCAGGTTCATCTTCCTGCTTCATCCACATACACCCTATACTTCTGTGGGTCATCTGTCACAACACACTGGTATGCACACACAATAACCACAGGCCTACAGTATGTGTGTAAATATGCATACAGCAGCCTCAGCATGTCGGCCATTATCTCACACCACTCAGGTCACACACTGTAAACCTGTGTATTTGAGTTTACCTTTTGCATGTGTGCCATGTAAATTATATGTCTACTTTACCTATCCACAGATTGTCATATGTGTACCCTACCCACATATGACATAATGTTGGCCTATCCTGGCCTTCTTGCAATTGCACTCAACCTGACCTAATGAACTGCAAACAGCACTGTTTATTAAGTCCCCACATATCTGGCCATGTTGTTATTGTGATTAAGTATGTTGTTGCCTCAACAGGTGGGGACAGAAGGCTTGAGCATCCCCCATCCCCCGCTGTAGGAGCACCACCAAATCAACCAGGCTCGCCGGCACAACCGCCAGCAGGAACATCAGCTTCTTCTACAACAGAAGAATTGCCAACATCCCCAGAAAATCATGGCCCAACACCCACCACACCACCACATGTACAATGGCCCACATCACCCCACAGTCCACAACTATCAGGCTCAGAAAGGAGCCCAAGGGCTGCACCCACCCCACACTTGGAAGGAGAGATGTCGAGTGGTGGCAATTCGGACAGTGGTCCCCTGACGAGCCCACAAACGGCCAAGAAGGTGTGTGTAATGTCAATATTTCTCATATATACTGTGCACTATATCTTTCTTTCTTTCTTTTTTCCCTTAATTGTTATGTCGGGACCTTTATTATGGGCAAAACATAAACACGTATGCTGATCTCATTGCAGATGACCCAAGCCAAGCGGTGGCTGGCAAATAAGCCCCTCACCATCCCCACCCCACCAAATAGTGGGTCCCAGCCCCCTGGTAAGTGCAAACACTTCTAAAAAAAAACACCTGATATGTGTCCTATACATGTTGCTGATGTTGATGTTCTATATACTCTGTAGGTGGGCCATCCCTGCAGGACCTGGAAGCGGCCCATGAGGAAGCAGCTTTGAAGCTGTCCCAATTGGCCCATCTCATTCAGCAATACAAGCGGGCCCATCCCACCTCTGCCCCTCAGGAAGGCCAGCCTCATATGCACATGTGATGTGTTATTTTTAAATTTAAACCAAGTTTTTGGTATTTTACAAAACACTTTTTGGATTTTATGGACCCTGTTGGTCCACTGTTGTAATTAAAAATACAGTGTTTTCAACCATGGACCCTTATAAAGTGTTTTTGGGAATGTATGTATATGTTTAATATTTGTTACCCCTGTAATGGGGTTTAACTCCATACCATTATTACGTAAGAAATAGAGATGAGCCACCCCCCTAGTGTTCTAATTCGATTCGATTCGTCGAATTAGTGATTTGTTCGTCGAATGTTCGTCGAATGTTCGACGAACAACTCGAACCCCATTGAAATCAATGGCAGGCTACAAAAAACACATAGAAAACACCCTCAAAGGGCTCCAAAAGCTGCTAAACTACTGGCAGTTGGCAGGTGGGGGCCGATATCGAGGGCTGGAGGTGGCTGGGGAGGCTGAAATCAGAGCGGGAGGTCACATGGTGCCGCTCATTTGCTATTCATGATATGCACTGCATCCTCCCATCCATCAGCGGGGGGGATGCAGTGCATATCCCGTAATACAGGCTCTCCCCATACCGTAGTTATACAGGATCCTCCAGCATATATACAGGCTCCATCGTAGGTATACAGGCCCCCCTCACAATTTTGCGGCCCCCCCTCACAGTATGCCCCTCGCAGTGTTCCCCTCTGCTCCCCCGTCCTCCTATGTGCTCCCCTGTGTCTCTCCTCTGCTCCCCCTCTCCTCCTCCTCCTCCATTCTTCTCACCTGTCCTCGCTCCTGCATGTCCCGTACACTCCCGGTGTCCGGTCTCTCCAGCGTCTCCTGCGATGTGCTGCCAGGACCTCGCGTGATGTCATATTCACATCACAGCCGGTTACCTAGTAACTGGCAGTAATTACACTGCCGGTTACTGGTTAATGGCTGTCATGTGATTATGACATCATGCCAGGTCCTGTAGAACAGAGGAGAGGTGAGGATAACCTGCTTTGTTATTTTTAACCCCTGCACTCCGGAGGAGTGCATGAATGGATGGGTGTGTATTTATGTATGTGTGTGTATGTGTGTATGTATGTGTTTATGTATGTGTGTGTATGTGTGTATGTATGTGTGTGTATGTATGTGTGTATGTATGTGTGTGTATGTATGTGTATGTATGTGTGTGTATGTGTGTGTGTATGTATGTGGGTATGTATGTATGTATGTATGTGTGTATATGTGTGTGTATGTATGTGTGTATGTATGTGTATGCATGTATGTATGTGTATGTATGTATGTGTGTATTGTGAGGCACCGCCGGCATGATCCTCATGGCTGGGGCGCATCACATGCAGGATCAGGGGGATCCTGTGCACACTGGCCGGTTTGACTGTGATAATGCTGTGTGATCCAACTTTGAACACAAGGTTTCATGTTACTAATGAGTGGCTCATAAGATCGAGGAAGCCCTAAGGAAAAGGGATGTAAGGGCTGAGTGCTGACAACCCGGAACACAGGGAGTTAACCTGAGCTGTGTGAAAGGCTGATTACCAGCAGCTAAGGGGGTGTGTCCATGTAGGAGTGGCTGGCACGATAAGAGGCAGCCAGCTGAGTGATTGAGAAATTCAGATGGAAGCTGAGACTCGTGCTGAGAGATTCAGATGGAAGCTGAGACCAGCCAAGTGCAGAGCAGTCCAGAGGCTCTGTGTGAATGACGGGAGCATGCTAGCTCCAGGCCGGTGCCAAGGTCCGCGGTTGTGACAGCACCTGGAGGGGGAAGCCGTGGTTGACCCGTGGACGCTGGTCCGGGCGTGGTTCACCTCACGTCCGGGAAGGGGCCCGTGGGGATGCCTGGTGGAACCTGTGACACAGGTAGCGAGACCCGGATCCGTGCCCGGTAAGAAAAGCAGTTCCTGAATGATTGTGTGAACTGTGCACCTTGGGTGTAAATCATGCTAGGCGAGTGTAGCCGCCATTAGGTCCAGTGAAGGACCTGTTGAACCTTATAAGTACTGTATGGCTTTTTAAAAGACCCAGCGAGTGAATGTAGCCCTATAGGGGCCGATGTATGAAGTGTGCCAGGCGGGCATAGACCGCCCTTGGGACCGACTCAGTGTAGTCAGTTAAAGGTCCTGATGAACCGGATTGTATGTAGCCCTTCGGGAGGCGATTGAATGTAGCCCTTCGGGAGGCGATTTTATGTAGTGTGCCAGGCGGACATAGACCGCCTTTGGGTCCGAGTCGGAGTACTCAGTTAAAGGACCTGATGAACCGGAATGTGTGTACGAGAGGTCAGAAGCAGGGGTTAGAAAGGCTCCCGTACTGGGTAACGTGTGGTTCACCCCACGGGTTACTAGGGTTTGCCAATCCCTGTTCTGAGCCCAGAGGAGCCACAGTCCATGGATGTGTATGATGGGCTGTGAGCGAGTCAAAGGACGTGTGTGGTCCATGGTGGCTTATAGGATGGATCACATATTGTATGTAAGAACCCGGTCAGGCTGGAGTCCTGATTCCGGGGTAGTATGAAGCTGGGGAAATAGAGCCAGGCGGCTGGTTCCGCCATTGGGACCCATAGGGCCCGTTGATATGGTTGATGTTAAATGTATGTGAAATGTATATAGGCCGGAGGCCGTAGCCACCACGGGAGCTGTTAGTAGAGCTCCAATGGGGACAGAGAGATGGTTACAGGTCCCGGGTTATTGTGAACGTATATGTGTAATGTTCTATGTAATGTATGATGTATTTATGTAAAGTGTTTATAATCAATGTGATATGTGTCCAACATGCTACCCGGGTTATGTTATTATATGTGAAAAATAAACGGGTAGACATTGGTTAAACTTATAAACATGTATTTTGTCGTTATGCAAGCGGGTTCCCCGGTTGCTACCTCACAGTATGTATGTGTATGTGTGTGTGTGTATGTGTGTGTATGTGTGTGCATATGTATGTATGTGTGTGTATGTATTTATGTATGTGTGTGTATGTATGTATGTGTGTATGTATGTGTGTATGTGTATGTATGTGTGTGTGTGTATGTGTGTATGTATGTGTATGTATGTGTGTGTATGTGTGTGTATGTGTGTGTACATGTATGTGTGTGTATGTATTTATGTATGTGTGTGTATGTATGCATGTGTGTGTGTGTATGTGTATATGTGTGTATGTATGTATGTGTGTATGTATGTATGTGTGTGTATGTGTGTCTATGTATGTATGTGTGTGTATGTGTGTATGTATGTATGTATGGATGGATGGATTCATGGATGGATGGGTGTGAGTGTGCGTGGATGTGTGCGTGCGTGGATGTGAGCGTGCGTGGATGTGAGCGTGCGTGAATGTGTGCATGCGTGGATGTGAGGTACACGTAGCGTATAGCACATGATTTTGGTGTAATCTGGAGAACAAGAGGGTTTCTAACTTTCTCAGGCAAACCAATGAAAAACTCTGAGGTGGAGCTGGACCTTTTGGAGGCCTTGGAGCTGATGGTGAAGTTAGCCGTAGTCAAGAAGCCAGCTAAGAAAACTACAGAAGCCGTGGGAGATGCTCAAGCCACTCTACCTGGTCCTTGCCAAGGACGCCATATCTCTCTCTCTCACAGGAACTGCAGACTCAGAGTCAGAGTATGCCTCAAGACAAAAAGGTGTGAGTGGAGGCAGGAGCTGTGGTGGTAGGAGGCCTCTGGCAGGTGGAAGGTAGGACTTATAGGACTTATCTCACCCCCTAGTCTCTGTACTGGTCTCAGGAACTGAGTACATTATGTATTATGAGTCATCTAAGGTGATCACATATGAGCATGTTCTTGATACTGTTTTACCTGTCCTGAGGTTTTACCACAAGGCACAGACTGATGCAATTATTTGTATGAAGTGTACTTACATGTTTCTCTTCAGTAGTAGATCCTCATTATTTTGAAGGACAATTCTCATTGAAGCCATAAGGTTGAGTGGTCCTACAGAAACGCGTCAAAAAGACCCTTGAACCCTGATTGATGGGCCATATCAAGTGCAGCTGATCACGTCTACTGCTGTCACACCAGTAGGGCCAGAGTGGGTGCACACAAGACATTGCAGGAGGGTCCTGTGACCACGAAAATAAAATGAGGAGAGTGACGTTCCTGAGTCTATTGTTAAGTCACACTATGTTGTTAACAAGGGTCACAAACATGCACACAATTAATACAAATGAGGCTTACACAGCAGTTCCATTAGATCCAGCAGAGGTTTTTAATGAGTCTTGTTTCCATAACGCAATATGGGATGAGCTATATGACCCGAAGGATTTTACGGGCGTCTCTAAAAATATCATCAGTTGGAAGGAGTATACATGGCTTCTCTTGGATTTGACAAAGAAAAGACACACATACTCAATATGTAATAAAACTACCACGCTAATTATCCCTATTCTGAAAGCTAATGTTGTATATTTGGGGGAAATACCTGCAGACAAGGTGTATTTCACTATGACAGCACCAACACAGGTTGAGCACACTATCAGTAATACGGGATTTTGGCTCCCGCCAGCAGAGCAGTGAATGGGCTGTCACAGTAGGGTTCACCTGAGGTGAACCCTGACTGTGAAAGTCATTTTGCAGTCTGCTCTCCCTCTGCATAGATGTGAGTCTATGCAGAGGGATGTGGCAGTGAAGATTCCGTTTATGGACTACGTCGGAGGCGATCGTCGTGGGACCTTCGTTGTGGACTACGTCGGACGGAAGAGGATTTTTTAAATAAAGTTGGAGTCCCTAATTGTGTTCTGTATTATTTCTAATAAAATTATTTTTTCTGTGTTGTGTTTTTTTTCTATTAATTATTGGAAATTCATGTCATGGCTAATATTGGCGTGACCGCCATAAATTTCGGGCTTAGGGCCAGCTGACAATAAAAAGCTGGCCCTAACCCCTTTATTACCCAGTGAGCCACCGCACCAGGGCCACTGGAAGAGTGGGGTTCAGCGCCAGAAGATGGCGCTTCAATGAATGTGCCATCTTCTGGGGCGGCTGCGGGCTGTAATTCGCAGCGGGGGATGCCCAGAACGCTTGGGCATCCCTGCGCTGCGGATTCCAGCCCCCAGCTGCTTAGCTGTACCTGGTTAGACATAGAAATTGCGCGGAGCCCCACGCAGTTTTTTTTTTATTATTTCATGAAATTCATGAAATAATAAAAAAAAAAGGGCTCCCCTATTTTCTTGTGTCCGGCCAGGTACAGATGGGCACCTAGGGGTTGGGGGCAGCCCGTCGCTTCCTGCTGGATCCGGCTGGTTACCAAAATACGGCGAAGCCCACGTCAAATTTTTTTCTGAAAAATCCATAAAACAATATAAATAAAAGGGACTGCATCTTTATTAACCCCCGGCCATGGTGGAATGGCTATTCCCTGAGGAAGGAGCTGGGTGTTTAGCTCCGAAACGCGTCGGAAAATAAAACTGAAGATCTTTTATTTAAAGCACTCCAGTGGTTCTGGTACTTATCTGAGCAGTGGCGTGGACTGAAAGACACTTGGTCCCTGATAGAGTTTCACCCCCACATTTGTGGAAGTGCGGTCCCGGCTGCGGCTGCTGTGTTTGAGCGATCAAGCTGGTTGTGGGCTTCACAACCGTATCAGGTGAGCAGTTTTCATACTGTATGGGATTTGATTTCTATTAAGGATAAGACCCTATGCGCATTCTCATTTTTTAGATAGCGCCATCATATGCACATACAGGAACCACACAGAAGAATCCAGAAAAAGGATCATAAATAGCAATGGCGGCTTGGCACAAGCTACAGACACTTAATAATGACTGACAGATCTGTGGTCCTGTAGGCAGACACGGTCCTGCATCCTTATAGCACAGGAGGCAACACTGATTGCCAACCTCTGGCACATGCCTACAAAACTCTGGACCACTGCCTGGCACTGACTAGTCAGATATGTCAACCATGCGGCACCGTCCACACACAACAGGTAATGACCTGCAGTCTCAGCATCAACAAGCCGCCACTGCACTAAGCTGGTAAAATGGCGCTTCTCCTCCAACAGACCACCCTTCCTCCCAAATTGCTTAGCCAATCACAAGCGTCGCACACGGGGCTGTCTGGAATTAATAACAGGGTCCTTTCTATTGGGTTGAGCAAAGGATGTGGAAGCAGGAAGGGGGAAGAGCACCACCGACCAACCACTGCTCAGGAGAAACATAGCTGGATGCCTGTATGCACCAAGGGGCGGCACTGGACCTGGTGTGTAAGTTATGGCCAACCAGTCCTGCAGTAGAGGACAATGCATCTTGCATCATAGAAATCATGGGACCCCATAGTAGAAGTTCTAATTGGGTAAAAAAAAACAATATTTGGCTGGGTCACATAGGTACATCTGTCACAACATTTCAGCCTTCACAAAGTAATTTTCCTCCTACTGAAGCCCCTAGATTCCCCTTCATAGTAACATAGTAACATAGTTTTTAAGGTTGAAGGAAGACTTTAAGTCCATCTAGTTAAACCCATAGCCTAACATGTTGATCCAGAGGAAGGCAAAAAACCCATGTGGCAACACTAAGCTCCACATTGGGGAAAAAAATTCCTTCCTGACTCCAGATATGTCCCTATAAAGTGGGATACCAGCAAAAGTGCCCCACAAACACTGTATGATCCTCCACAGTGCATTCCTCCACACATACAGTATGATGACCCTACTGTACCTCCTTCAACTACCTACCTCAGTACAGTATGATCCACAACTTTGACCCCCGTCCAGCCCTCTATGTAGTATAATGAACCCATATACAGTATAATGGCCCCCAACATAGCCCTCAAACAGCCCTTCATAAAGTATAAAGGCTCCCTTGCAGCCCTCCAAATATTATCATGCCTCTCACAGAGCCTTCCAAAAATTATAATGGCTTCCATGTAATATAATTGGCTCCATATATAATAATGTACCCTCCGTAGTATTCCACATAGTATATTGCACCTCCAAATTCCTCCATATATTATGCACCCCCATAGTCCTCCATATAATATAATGCACACCCATAGTCCTCCATATAGAATAATGCACCACTAGAGATAAGCCACCACCGATGTGTTCAAATTCGATTTGATTTGTCGAATTGGGGTAAGTGTTTGTCAAATGTTCTTCAAACACCATCAAACACCATTGAAAGCAATGGCAGGCCAACACGTATTCCTGTAAGAGGATGCTAATCCATGAGTTAATCAAACTTCAAAACCATTGGTTACATTCTCAATTCTTCACAATGATTCGTTCCCCAACAATATCTTTTATATGGTGATTGGCACCTATGATGTCAAGAGTTGGCAGAGTAACTGAGGTTATTGAGGGACATGGAAAGTCCCCAAAGGCTCTTAGCAGGGAGTATAGCTCTACACCCTTATCTTATCTTGACCAGATGGAGCCATGAAGGGACATGTCTTTTGCATGTTCCTACTTAATAACAACTTAGTGGATGCCATCTTATAGTTCACATTAGAAGTCCAAAATTGAGACTTCAGTAAGTCAAACAATTACTTATTCAGTTTATAAGCAATGTCAGATAATTTCCCCGACATGTCTAATTCATTCATGAGACCCAACACTTGTGTTGGTGGCAGCGTAAAAATAAAGCTTCCTTTCTTCATCTCCTGTCGCCAACCTTGAACAACAGAAAGGGTGAATCATTTCTTCCTCATTTCTTGACTGTTCTATGCCCATTCCCTCTTCATCTTCGTCCACCACGTTGTCCTCCACTCCTGCACTTTCACCACCAGCTTGTCTAGTACCATGAGTTCCTCTATGTCGCTTTACTGCACCCTGAGAGAAGGAAGAAATCAGCGGATGTTGGGGCGCAGTAGAGGCAGGTATTGAACAATACTTTCCTTTAATGTATTCACAGGTCCTCACCACACATTTTGGCAGCAAGCTCCTCCTTCATCTGAAATCTGGAAGCCTGGGATCAGTGTTTGGTGCGCGTGAAGCACCAACTGAAGGCCACTGGGTTATGCCAGCAGCATAACCCATTCAGGTGAGCATACACCATCTGACTAATCTCCACCCAACCACCAAGGTTTCACTAGGAGCGCTCCCTCATGTCTATTTTCTTTTCTGCTCTACTTTGACCTTTGAGACATTGATTTCCTTTCTTCATCCTCCTCTTCTTCCTATTCCTGTTCCTGTAGTACAACCACTGCATCCCACAGACTTTTCAAAATTTGCTCCATCATGTAAATGACCGGAGTAGTGATGCTGGTGATAGCATCATCAGCGCTAACCATCTTGGTAGCTATTTTGAAACTGTGTACAGAGGTCCTTGATGAGTGCCCACTCTGGAAGTGTCATTTGTACCACATTCGGATTGCTTTGAGTCACTTTCATCACATGCTGCGCAAGGACTTGTTTCTGCTGCCACAGTCGCTGCAATATGTGCAGAGTGGAATTCTACCGTGTCAGCACATCATATATCACACAGTTAACCGGTTGAGAATGGCGGAAGTGAGCACACAGCGAGCGTACTTGGTGCAGCAGCTCATTTAGGCTGGGAGAGTGGCATAGGAATTGCTGGACAACCAGGTTGAGGACGTGAGCCTTGCAAGACACATGTGTAAGATTGCCCCAGGGCAGGGTTGCCACCAGGTATGCACCATTATTGCACATAGCTATCCCTGGCTCCAGGCATAGCGGACACAACCGTTGCTGAAACTCAGCCTGTGTAGCTGTCCACAACTCTTCAGCTGTTTGGCTAACATCTCCAAGGTATTTTAATTTAAATACTGTCTGATGGAGGAGAACCCTGGCAGTGCAGTACAGAGGTTTGATGGATTCTGTCTGAAGTGTTGCAACATTAAGAACATAGACAAGGCAGAAACAGTGGATGAAGAGGGAGAGGCTTGTCCAAAAATTCTTGGGGATTTTACGACTTGGAGAGTAGCCCCTTCCTTGCAGCCCCACAGTCACCAGAGTCACCCAGTGGCTAGTGAGGGAATGTAATGCCCTTTGCCATGTTTGCTTGTCCAGGTGTCATTGATGATATGCACCCTGTCATACAAAGAAACAGGTCTTAGACATGCTGGTGTAGCGCAGGCACAGCTTTCTTCGAGAAGTAGTTACGACTGGCAACTCATACTAGGGGGCTGTGATGGACATCAGCTTTTGGAAACCGTCTGTATCCACCAGGCAGAAAGGCAGTGACCCGTTCCGGGTGTTGTAGTTTACAGGTGATGTCACGGGGCCTGTTGCCTGGTCTTGTGGCCCTGGTGGTCGCTAAAAAGGGGGTTAAAATAGAATAAAGACAGATTAGAATAAATACAGTAACGGTAATGTTACCAGCACTGCGGGACAGTCCTACGGGGTGATCGTGGAGCAGCAAGATGGTTACGCTCACCATAGGTGGAGCGGGATCCCCGGGGCAGTTGTGGATGATGGTAGTTGTAGAACAGTCTATGATGGGAATAGGATCAGGGATAATAACAGGCACACACACAATATTTGCATTTCCATACCTTTACTGATGTTGTTGCACAAGGTTAAGTCCAATATGGTCTGGAGGCAGCTCGGGATCTCCACACCCGATGAGTCATAAGGCCTCTCCTTTTCGCTGTGTGTGTGTGCTTTAGTCCTGGGCTATCTGAAACCTGGCCCTGACCTCTCTTATGTCCCTCACTTGTATAGCAGGCGAAGAGAGCACCTTCTGCTGGGCATTGCTGAATCTGCTGCGGCCTCTGGCTGTGTTGGTGGCTGTGCTACAAATGCTGCTGTGCCAAGAGACTGAAGTCTCCCTGGCCTCCCGTCTTCACTGCTGAGCTGACTGGACCCATGCAGTCTTGGACTCAGGTGTCCTGGTTGTCTACACTGCTTTTCTAGGGTGAATCTGTGTGGTCCCACTCCCCTTGCTGACTCGCCTGGCCTCCCACCCTCACTCCAGGGTCCCCCACACGGTCTAGGCTCCTCAATAGCACTGGCCTAGTGCAGCACCGTTCACCAGCTGTCTTCCTCAGTACTGCTCTATACGGAACTGCCTAACTCCGCCCCCAGACCTGAATTTATTGAGGACCTTGCCTGAAGTCAGCAAGTAGAGCTCCCCCTTCAGGTCTGGAGAGGAATGTGCTGTTTGTAAGTTTACCTGGTGTGGAAATCCTTCCCTGCTCCAGGTGTTCCTGTGGCAACTGAACCGTGGGGTGCTATATTCCCTCCTAGTTAAATTCAGTACTCCTGGAATGAAAAACACAATTTCAAACATTAATAACATTAAAATTGTACAGTGTCTTAAAACTGAAAAATTACAAAACCCAATAAATTGAGAAAAACAGGAAAAATGCAGTCCATATGGTGCTAGTCCATCTACTGCAGGTTGCTAAAGAAAGAAAGAATTCTTTTGCCACAACCAGTCCCATGGCTAGTGGTCCATGTTTAAATAAATAGGACTCCAAGAAGATTCAAAAGTTCATGCAGCAAGTCCTGCAGGCTCAATATGCTTAACCATTACAGGTTACCTTATTGCAATCAATATTCAAAATACAAAAACACTTACATTTTACAGTTCCCTATGGTTCCCTATGGTGGTCTCAGCTTAGGAGTCCTGGTTTCAACTTTCCAGTCCCAGGAACTTGCTTTTCCTAACTTGCTATTCCTGGGTTGAATCAATTTCCTCCACTCTTCTGTACACTACTATTTACTGTCTATTTACACAAGAACACATATACATTCTTCATGTCACACCTTATTCTCTGTACCTGGATGGGGCTGACCAAAGTTACTACGGCTAGACCTACGTAGTTCAAGTGTCTCAGCTGGTCCATGTTGTACTCTGGTGTCTACTGTTGGTGCCACACTAGTAGTGCCTGCACTATGGGTAGGCCTATGTGTTATTGGAAGGCTTGGCAACTGTCTATGACTTCTTAGTCTTACTATAAGACTGGCAGGTTCACTAATTGCAGGATCCTCTGGTTTTGCTACAATGGGTGGTTCTTCTGGGACTTGAACAAGTTCTTCCAGTCTTTCTGGTATTTCTACTGGTTGCGGGAAAGTGATCAATGGTACTATTATGGCTCCATTGTACTGTGGACAACTTTCAGGAAAGTCTCCCAAGCACAGTATGTATCATCTTCTCTTCTCTTCTGGTTAAGGTGTACATGGGACAACTTCTCTTGGTTTCAATTGTTTAGGGCATTTCTAAAATGATCTCTAGAAACTGCTGTTGATGTCTTTCCTTGGTCTCTGCTGATCAAAATTAGAGGATAGTACAGTGTAAGGTTCTGCTTCCCACTGGTCATCAAGCTTATGGATTCTTCTTTTTCTGTTGAGAACCATATCTCCAGGTGTCAAGGGAGCAGCTTGTGCATTTTTCTTGTAATCATTTCCTTGTTTATCTCAAATTTGATTTAAGCTTGTCTGTATGCACTCTTGTACTTTCTTGTACTGTTCTTGGCATTCAATATTCCAATCAGCATTAGATGAGCTGGTATCAGGAACTATAATATATAACAAGATCAACTGGTAACTTCCCATGTCTTGCTGTCATCAAGTATGCTGGCATGCAATTGGTGGAAATTACAGGGATGTTGTTGTACATGTCCACTAAGTCAGGCAATTTTTCAGGCCACATATTTCTTTCTTCCAAGGGCAAGGTTTTTAACAGTTCTATGACCACCTGATTCATTTTCTCACACATGCCATCGGTCTGTGGGTAATACGGTGTAGTACGGATTTTCTTGCACCAATATAAATTGCAATACTCCTGGAACACTTCAGCTTCAAACACAGGACCTTGGTCTGTCAATACCTGCTCTGGATACCCGTCTGGTCTACAGAAGTAGGCTTGAAAGGTATCGCTGCAGTTCTTGCTGTTAAGTGTTTGACAGGTACTACTACCAGGAATCTGGAATAGTGGTCCACCATTGTGAGGGCATACGTATAGCCTGATCTTCTGGGTATCAACTTCACATGATCCAGGGCTATGAGTTCCAGTGGTTGTTTGGTGACAATTGGCTGTAGTGGAGCTCTTTGACTGTCACAATCATTTCTTCTTAAGTTGCATAGGCCACAGTTTCTACACCAATTCTCAATGGTGGTTCTCATGCCAACCCAATAGAATCTCTCGAATAACAGTACCTCAAGCTTCTTCCCCCAGAAGTGTCCTGCTCCGTTGTGGTACGCTTCTAGCCCCATCTGGACATCCTTTTTCGGTACCACTAACTTCCACACCACTCGTGGGTTCTGGGATTGAGGAAACGTCTACACAAATTACCCTGATAGATGAATAACCTGCTCTTTTCTTTCCACAGGTGCTGCGCCTCTGGTAGAGCATCTGGGCTAAGACGGGAACCTGGTTGAGTTATCAACACTTTGACTAGGCCTTCCACCAATGGTGAGGTAATGGGTTCAGCTTGGCTTCTTGACGTTTGTCTTTACAACTTTGGTGACACTGGAATGCACTGTGGCGGTGAAAGACTGGTAACCCTATTTCTTTTAGCTTATCCACGTCTTCTCCCGCATCTGGTAAGTCATTTTTGACAGTGCATCTGCATTGGTGTTCTTGCAGCATGCCCAGTATTTGATGGCAAAGTCATAGTTTGACAACTGGGCCATTCAGCGTTACTCTAGTGGACCCAGCTTTGCAGAGTCCAAATGGGTAAGAGGATTGTTATCTGTGAAGACTGTGAACTTTGCAGCTGCCAGATAGTGCTTGAACCATTCGGTGATTGCCTAGACTAAGGTGAGGAACTACAGCTTGAACGAGCTGTAGTTCTCTGGGTTCCCCTCTGTGGGACGGAGCTTCCTACTGGCATAGGCAATCGCACATTCTTTGCCCTTCTGCACCTGTGACTAGACAGCTCCCAGTCCCACATTGCTGGCATCTGTGTACAGCACAAATGGTAAGTTGTAATCAGGATAGGCCAGGATTTCTTCTCCAGTCAGAGCCCACTTCATCTGCTTGAAAGAGTTCTCTTCTTTTTCACTCCATTCAAACAGAGGATCTGAGGCCTTGCTCTTCTTGGTCTGGCCTACCAGGAAATCTTGTAAAGATGCTGCCATCTACATATAGAACCTATATGAACCTCCTGTAGTATCCTACCAGCCCCAAGAACTGATGTACCTTTCGGACGGTTGTTGGTCTTGGACAGTCCTTAATGACGGTGATCTTTTCAGGGTCTGGTGCCACACCTTCTGCGCTGACCATATGCCCAAGATAGTGAACCTTCAGTTTCAGCAAATGGCACTTTGATGGCTTCAGCTTCATCCTGAACTTTGACAATGCTTCAAATACCTTCTGCCAGGTGCTCCAGATGTTCTTCATATGTTTTGGAGTACACGATGATATCATCCAGATATAGCTGCATGGTCTCAGTTTCGGTGCCCCAGGCAACTCTCCATCAGCCTTTGGAGCGTTCCTGGTGCATTGCAGAGTCCGAATGGCATGCTTTTGAACTCACACAGACCCATTATTTTTTAATCATGTGTATTTTTTAATCATGTGTATTTTGTATTGAGTATATTTTTATGTATAGTATTTTTAATTGTTTTATATGATGTTTTAATATTGGATTGTTTTTATTTATAAAGTCATGAAATGGTTAATAGTTTTTACACATCCCCCTCCAACGAGTTGTAGGCTCTTTGTGAATAAAAGGAGGGGGCTAATTAGAGTTCCTCATCCACTTGAGGAAGACGCATTAGCGTTGAAACATGTTGTGGCGAGGACTCACATTTGTCAATATTCAATAAAGACCTAAAGGTAATACTAATCAGTGCAGTGTCCTTGTATAGCGCTCATAATCTAAATACCACCATTTCTGCATTGTTCCTTACCTTATCCTCCCTATGGGGAGTGTGGTGGAAGAGAGCAGCTTTGTACACAAGGACCTGGCTGACACAATAGACACGTGATTGATCACGGGACCCGGAGAAGCGAGCTGGAGCTGGGCGCTCATTCTGGAACCAGGAACTGGCGAGCAAAGGTCTCGGATCCCTTCATCAACACTGAGCCTACTATCTGGTTGTGCAGAGACGGCACAACCAGACAAGGTGAGTGAGGAATTAATATAACGGAGATTCTGCCTTTAGCAAACAGTGTGGCGCAACCGAATTTTTATTTTTGACAACAATGGAAGCTCTCTCCTTGAAGTTCTTGATGATGCGATAGATTGTTGACTGAGGTGCAATCTTTCTAGCTGCGATACTCTTCCCTGTTAGGCCATTTTTGTGCAGTGCAATGATGGCTGCACGTGTTTCTTTAGATATAACCATGGTTAACTGAAGAGAAACAATGATACCAAGCAGCAGCCTCCTTTTAAAGTGTCCAGTGGTGTTATTCTTACTTAATCATGACTGATTGATCTCCAGCCCTGTCCTCATCAACACCAACACCTGTGTTAAAGGAACAATCACTAAAACGATGTTAGCTGCTCCTTTTAAGGCAGGACTGCAATGATGTTGAAATTTTTTGTTTGGAGGTTAAAGTTCATTTTCTAGGCAAATATTGACTTTGCAAGTAATTGCTGTTAAGCTGATCACTCTTTATGACATTCTGGAGAATATGCAAAGTGCCATTAGAAAAACTGAAGCAGTAGACTTTGTTAAAATTAATATTTGTATCGTTCTCAAAACTTTTGGCCATGACTGTACAAGAAATAAAGAGTGCAGAGGCGAAAGATTTAGGAAAGAGAAATAGGCGAAAAGGCTGAAAATAGATATAGTTAATATGTGATAAATTAAAAAAGTGTGATGTATATGTGTACATTATTCTTTTGGAAATGTTATTATTTATTACTAGATGGTGGCCCGATTCTAAAGAATCGGGTATTCTAGCCTATGGAAGGGTATACGGGGGCTCAGTGGTTAGCAGACGATACAGCGGCTTAGTGGTTAGCAGAGTATACGGAGGCTCAGTGGCTCCTAGTCTGCCTCAGGGCAGAGTGCAGTGGTCAGAGGCAGAGTGCAGTGGTTATGGGCAGAGTGTAGTGGTCAGGGGCAGAGTGCAGTGGTCAGGGGCAGAGTGCAGTAGTCAGGGGCAGAGTGTAGTGGTCAGGGGCAGAGTGCAGTGGTCGGGGTAGAGTGCAGTGGTCAGGGGCAGAGTGCAGTGGTCAGGGGCCCAATGCAATTGCATCGGGAGAGCGGTGAAATGAATTGTGTGGATACAGGTGGGTCAGTGGGTAACAGAGTATACAGGGGGCTCTGTGGGTAGCAGAGTATACAGACGGGTCTGTGGGTAGCAGAGTATACAGACGGCTCTGAGGGTAGCAGATTATACAGGTAGCTCTGTGGGTAGCAGAGTATACAGGTGGGTCTGTGGGTAGCAGAGTATACAGGCGGCTCTGTGGGTAGCAGAGTATACAGGCGGCTCTGTGGGTAGCAGAGTTTACAGGCGGCTCTGTGGGTAGCAGAGTATACAGGGGGCTCTGTGGGTAGCAGAGTATACAGGCGAGTCTGTGGGTAGCAGAGTATACAGGCGGGTCGATGGGTAGCAGAGTATACAGACGGCTCTGAGGGTAACAGATTATACAGGCAGCTCTGTGGGTAGCAAAGTATACAGGCGGCTCTGTGGGTAGCAGAGTATACAGGCGGGTCTGTGGGTAGCAGAGTATACAGGTGGGTCTGTGGGTAGCAGAGTATAGAGAAGGCTCTGTGGGTAGCAGATTATACAGGCGGCTCTGTGGGTAGCAGAGTATACAGGCGGCTCTGTGGGTAGCAGAGTATACAGGCGGCTCTGTGGGAAGCAGAGTATACAGGCAGCTCTGTGGGTAGCCGAGTATACAGGCGGCTCTGTGGGTAGCAGAGTATACAGGCGGCTCTGTGGGTTGCAGAGTATACAGGTGGCTCTGTGGGTAGCAGAGTATACAAGTGGCTCTGTGGGTAGCAGAGTATACTGGCGGCTCTGTGGGTAGCAGAGTATACAGGCGGGTTTGTGGGTAGCAGAGTATACAGGTGGCTCTGTGGGTAGCAGAGTATACAGGCGGCTCTAGCGCAGCATAGCGGGCGCCGCTATTCTGATTGGTCGCCATGCTGAACGCGGCGACCAATCAGAATAGCGGCGCGCTCTGTGGCGCGATACTTCAAATACACTGAGTACAGTGTATTTCAAATATGGCGGCATAGCGCGCGCCACTATTCTTATTGGTCGCCGCATTCAGCATGGCGACAAATCAGAATAGCGGCGCCCGCTATGCCGCGATACTTCAAATACACTGTACTCAGTGTATTTTAAATATGGCGGCATAGCGCGCGGCGCTATTCTGATTGGTCGCCACGCTGAACGCGGCGACCAATCAGAATAGCACCGCGCACTATGGCGCCATATTTCAAATACACTTAGTCCAGTGTATTTCAAACAGAGCCGCCTGTATACTCTGCTACCCACACAGCCGCATGTATACTCTGCTACCCACAGACCCGCCTGTATACTTTGCTACCCACAGATCCGCCTCTATACTCTGCTACCCACAGAGCCGCCTCTATAATCTGCTACCCACAGAGCCGCCTGTATACTCTGCTACCCACAGAGGCACCTGTATACTCTGCTACCCACAGAGCCACCTGTATACTCTGCTACCCACAGAGCCGCCTGTGCCTGTATACTCTGCTACCCACAGAGCCGCCTGTATACTCTGCTACCCACAGAGCCGCCTTTATACTCTGCTACCCACAGAGCCGCCTTTATACTCTGCTACCCACAGAGCCGCCTGTATACTCTGCTACCCATAGACATGCCTGTATAATCTGCTACCCACAGACCCGCCTGTATACTCTGCTACCCACAGAGCCGCCTGTATACTCTGCTACCCACAGAGCCGCCTGTATATTCTGCTACCCACAGAGCCGCCTGTATACTCTGCTACCCACAGAGCCGCCTGAATACTCTGCTACCCACAGAGCCGCCTGTATACTCTGCTACCCACAGAGCCGCCTGAATACTCTGCTACCCACAGAGCCGCCTGTATACTCTGCTACCCACAGAGCCGCCTGTATACTTTGCTACCCACAGAGCTGCCTGTATAATCTGCTACCCTCAGAGCCGTCTGTATACTCTGCTACCCACAGACCCGCCTGTATACTCTGCTACCCACAAAGCCCCCTGTATACTCTGCTACCCACAGACCCGCCTGTATACTCTGCTACCCACAGACCCGCCTGTATACTCTGCTACCCACAGAGCCGCCTGTATACTCTGATACCCACAGACCTGCCTGTATACTCTGCTACCCACAGAGCCGCCTGTATACTTTGCTACCCACAGAGCTGCCTGTATAATCTGCTACCCTCAGAGCCGTCTGTATACTCTGCTACCCACAGACCCGCCTGTATACTCTGCTAACCACTGACCCACCTGTATTCACACAATTTATTTCACCGCACTCCCGATGCAATTGCATTGGGCCCCTGACCACTGCACTCTACCCCTGACCACTGCACTCTGCCCCTGACCACTACACTCTGCCCCTGACCACTACACTCTGCCCCTGAACAATAAACTCTGCCCCTGACCAATGCACTCTGCCCCTGACCACTGCACTCTGCCCCTGACCACTGCACGCTGCCCTGAGGCAGACTAGGAGCCACTGAGCCTCCATATATTCTGCTAACCACTAAGCCGCTGTATAGTCTGCTATCCACTGAGCCCTTGTATACCCTTCTATTCTTTAGAATCGGGCCGCCATCTAGTTAGTGTATAATGATGCAACATCTAAAGTCAAAAAACAATATAAATCTTTCCATGTTAGATCTTTCAATATGTTAATTAATTGTGTGGAATCCTTTAAGTAGCTGTCTAGTTTCAAGACATGGTATTGTAGTATTCTATCAATGTACAGAGATAAATTGCTGCTCAAAGACCTGATGCCGGAGATAATAGGTCTCCCTGGGTTTTTTTCTAAATTCTTGTGGATTTTATGCAGATGGTACATGAAAGGTGTTGTGGGATTATTATGTGTCAGGAACCTTTTTTCAGCATCATTAATAAGGCTGCCTTCACACTAGCGTTTACATCAGCAGCGCACAATGCCGATAAAAATAATTCCATCAGTATGCTTATTGCGTCTCTATCCTTAGAATGGTAAACGCAATTGTAAGCAAAATGCAGCTTTTGACTGCTTCTAGGTGCTTATGCGTACGTGTTCTCCGAAAATCAACTTCCTCCGGATGCACCATGTTGCATTTTTTGGGTAATAAAATAAGCGCAAGAATGCGCATGCGCACACTAGCGCCTAATATCAGCATTATCGCCTATGGGTACTCAAGCGTGCGCAGGACATTGCTGATGCCTGCTTTCGGTACGCACGCGTACTCTTTATTGCGCAAGCTCAGAGTCAGATTTTCAGGGCCGCCCACTCTCCGCCCATGTCACATCCCACAACAACATCATCTAGAAAACGTGCACGTGTTCTACAGTCTGATCCTGTGGCTGACCTTTGGACCCTGGATCGCTGGATTACTGGTGACTTTTACTGGATTTCTATTTGCTGCTGGCGAAGTCCTAGGATTGGATGGCTGACATACTGTAGAATTCCTGATTTTCGATTTGCTGAAGGAAAAATGCAATGATTGGTGCTTGCCTCTAAGGATCTGTTCCTTCTTGGGAGATCTCTAGTACCTGCATCTGTTTCTGACTGGCGGATGTCTCCCTGTATGTTTGGCTACATACTGCATCACTGCTGTGTTGGTGAGTATATGTGGATTGATTTGTTATTGTACTTGCCACAGCCTATTGTCTCAGATTATGCCATGCAGACTTGAACTTTTTACACTTGTGTGGTATACAGCCCCCAGCAGTATGCTATACAGCAGGCCCACAGTAGTATACAGTTCCCAGCAGTATGGTATACACCAGGGCACAATTGTATGCAGGTCCTAGCAGTATGGTATACAGCAGGCCCACACTACTGTACAGTTCCCAGCAGTATGGTATACACCAGGGCACAATTGTATGCAGGTCCTAGCAGTATGGTATACAGCAGGCCCACACTACTGTACAGTTCCCGGCAGTATGGTATACACCAGGGCACAATTGTATGCTTATTACTGCTTATTATTGTACTCGTTTTAATGTATATCCATTTGATTGCCATTATAAAATCCAATTTTTGCTTTTTGGTTATGTAGAAAAAGCAACAGTTTCATTGCCTGCTGTCTTGTCATGCTGCTGTACTGGGTGACTTGAAAATGTCGGACATAAGTGATTATCGACCCGATACCCAGCAAGAAGAAGAAACAGAACATGTAATTTTTTGCAACTTTTCATTTCAGATGTCATCGGCTGGATATTTAAAGCTCGACTAAAACTTTATTTTTAACCTTTCCATGATAGGAGTGTGATAGTGAAGTGGAATGCGGTGAGAGTGACCTCAGTGCCAAGATTCCGCCAACAGTGATCATCAGGAAGTTGATGATGCGGTAAGCACTATTTTTTATTGGTTTAATTTTTAGATTGAAGTGTTTGGTATTGATTATTGAGGATTTCATTGTATTTTGATTGGGTTTGTTTCCCATTTTAGGTTGGGCCTGACGCTATGGATAAACCATATATTGACAGTGACAGGTTCATCCCACTCGTTCAAGAGAGAAATGCTATTTGGGACCCAAATCATCGGAAACATGCCGACAAACATTTTGTGAGGCGACTGTGGGAAGACATTGCTACTGTTATGTGGGGAGGATATAGTACCGCATCTCGTAAACAAAAAACGGATTTTGGTAATTATATATTTAGATATACTACTAATGAACTTTTCTTTTGTTTGTTCACTAATGTGTGCTTTTTATTCTTTTGCTAATAGTGAAGTCTTTGAGGGTTCGGTGGTAGTCAATGAAAGACCGATTTAACGGGGACCTGCGGGAAGAACAGAAGGTTCGTAGTGGATCACGTGGTACTAGAAGACGTTACCTGTACCATAATCAGCTAGCGTTCTTGAGGACGGTTCTTGCTCAGCGTGTGTAAGTATACTTAAGCCTCTATCTAAAAAAAATATATTTTTTCAAAAGATTGTACAAATGTACATTGCATGCAACTTGGCTTGCACCAAGATGGTTGCAGTGTACTCTCCATACATCAAGGATCATTCCATGTGTCATGGATTTGTATAGCGAGTTCACATTGCATTTGCAGGGACTGTTGCCTAGTGGAACATCACCTTTACTTTTTTATTCTGTCAACAGTAATGTAATGTTTATTCTTCTGGTGCATTGTGTATTCTTTTGGATGCTATGTGTTTTGTTTTGTGTAGTAGGGTAGGTTGGTATTTAAGGCTTAGCATTGTTGTTCTGTACTGGTTAGCAGTGTTGGTAGTTTGTGTTTGGAGGTAGTGTTGATATTTAGTGTTGGTAGGTAGTGTTGGTAGTGTGTTGTTATGTGTTGTGGGTAGGTAGTGTCAGAAGTGTTCATTAGGTTTTTTTTTAGGTGAATGGTTGTGAATTATGCATTTTCAAACTTGTTCTTGTGGACTAGAGTATGGCATGATTTTGGTTTACTAGTCTGGGGTCAGATTGTTATAGAATACAGTTGTGGAATATTGTTTTGGAGTTTACTATTAGTGTTTGCTTCTGTGTTATGGTTGAGTTTAAATACTTTGATTAGGGAATGGTATTTAATTGTATTGATTGATATACAGTGTGTATTGATGAATAATTTTAAACATTTGTGATGTCTAAAGGTTTTTAAATTAAATTTTTTATTCTGTACAGGAATTGGTGCAGCACTGCTGACCCCGCCGGAGCTTCTGCTTCACAGGACCAAGGGATCTCGACCGCCACCGAACCTACTTCACAAGCATTGACACATGAGGGATACACCAGTGACGTGACACAATCTGGAACTCTGGGTGCCGGCAATCATAGTTATCCCCTATCACAGGCCTCTGCAACAACTTTGTTGCCTACCTCACGCCAGCAACAGAGGGCCTGTGATAGGACAGTCATGCCAGAGTTTCTCCACCTAAGCTCTAACTTACAGGCCGGTATGAGTAGGCTAGGTAACTGCGTTGATAAAGGTTTTGAAACTATGAAGACCCTTTTTAGTGAAGTTATCGGCCAACTCGATCGCCTGGAATCGGACCTTAGAAGACCAGCACGATATTTTTTCTCCACTATGGAAAAGTGTGTGACGGATAACTTGGGACCGGAGTTCCAGATTGATGTCATGAGGGCCTTTCATGGGGCATATCAAATTGCAGTGCAGCAGCAGCAGCTGCTGCAACAACAACAACAACGACAACAACAGCAGCAACAGATACAACAACAACTGGCATACCACACACAACAACAACAGTTCTTCAGCCACTCAGGCCTGAATGTCCCATTAAACCAATCAAACAATGTGCATAGTAATTGGCATACAGGCAACATTACGCAACGTAGCCCTCACACTACCAGCAGTAACGTCCATCAACCACCACCAACATCCTTTACCGTTCAAACCACAACTGCTGCTGACCTTGTCCCAGATGTGCCTTCAATGACTGCGCTACTCAATACATCGTTGGAACAGCCACTTAATACATCACAGGAACAGACTGTAACAACTGCGGACTCCCAAGATACGCTCCAACAATGTAGGACAGTCTTCAGTTCCGCCTCTGCTGTACTGCATGGCAGTGTTGATATAGGCACACACACATTGACAATGAATCAGTGTACTACAGCATCTGCCACAGTGCCAGCAACGCATGGAACAGCGGACACCCCTGTCCAAAAGCCTAAACTGAAATCTCAGTCCCAGACCACTGCAGAAATCAAGATTAGGAAAAAAAATGTTGGCACCAAGCAAGCTGCAAGAAGTACTGATGAAGGTCCAACACCACTTCCTAAAAAGCGAAAGGAAGGCTCATTGAAACAGTCAGGCAAGTCAGTTGCAGACCCAACTTATTCCAGGAAAGTTTGTCGACCAAAAAAAAACAGTTGATCCTTTGCCCTTATGTCCACCTTCATCCAGGTCAGTAGCAGACCCCTCTTCATCGAGAAAACTCGGGCTACCAAAAAAGAAAGTTGACCAATCAGCATTATGCCCACCTTCTACTTCGCCTGCCAATGTTGCCTTTCTTCATGTCTCTAGTCCATCTGGTAACACAGAACCTCGTGGTGTCTCACTCATCTCCAATGTATCCTTCCCTTCAAATCTCACTACTAATCTGCACTCAAATTTCATGGACTCCTTTGGTATGTCTTCAAATGCTTCTATGTTAGCTCCTCCAGTTGTATGTACTGCACTAAGTTTTGAAACTGTTGGTACTCCATCTTTCACACCGCTCAGAACAGCAGATAATAGAAGCCCTCAAAATAGGTCAGCAGCAACGACCATAAGTGTTGCAGCTGAAAGCTATCCAAGGTCTACAGTTATGTTGACTTCTGGCCCCAATGTGAACACCAGCCGCACCAGCAGCATCAGCACAAACAGTGCCGAGACCTTTCCTGACCCAAACTTTATGTCAATGTGAGCTATTACGTGTTTAGTATTGAGAATTCATAGTCAAAGTTATTGTTATTTTCAATAAAAGTATTGATGTTTTGAAAAAAAGTGTTTTCCTTCAGAAAAATGTCTATTATCATTGTAGATACTCATGGGAATACTCACAGGCCCCGACACACTGTCACATACGCATATGGCCACACACACACATACACATAGATACACACACTCACCCACTCACATACAAATACTCACACACACATTCAGAGACTGACATACAAATAGTCACGCACATTTAACCAATGACCTGCACATAGTCACACACAATCACCTACATACATAAACAGTCAGACACGGACTGACAAATATATATGGTAAAGAATTTACAGACAACATTCATATAGTTTCAAACTTTTACTATGATAACTGTATCAAAATGTCATTGCAATGAATACAAAGTAAAGGCCAAGGTAGTACTTGGGATCCTGAGAACACATCGCAAAAGCAATTACAACTATATTACTCAGAATCACAATAACTATTTACACATAGTGAGTAGCTGGAACCAAAGTGGAGAAAGATTATAGTACACTATTATTTTAATACAAGACCTGTAGGTAAGGCACTGAATCTTTACAATCCCACATGTACATGTTAAAGTCGTTGACAACATGTAGAATGTACGTTTCAGACAGAATCATAAAGACACCATTTCGTCCTGCCACTCTACCCGTCCATGCTGTGTAATGAAGTAAAAGGCAAAACGGTCCCTCATCTGTAGCAAATCGCCACTTGACCTGAGGCTGTGTTCTCTGTAGTCAGCCAGGTTGTGTGGTGGAGTGTCCTGAATGTCAACACGTCTGTGTTCTCGCAGTTGTATAAAGTTATGGAGGACAACACAGGCTTTCACTACGTTGACTATTGTCTCCATTTTTAAATTGATGGTCGTCCCCAGTATGCGGAACCTAGCAACCAACAATCCAAAAGCGCACTCAACTGTGCGTCTGGCGCGGGTGAATCTATAGTTGAATATTCGCTTTGTGTGATTTAAGTCCCGGCTGGAGTATGGTTTTAAAAGGTTCTCACACATTTGGAACGCCTCATCACCCACTAACACAAAAGGCATCAGTGGTCCATTGGTGTTGGGCAGGGGTCTTGGAGGCGGAATATCAAAAGTCTTTTCGTATAGTTTTTTCCCCATATCAGAGGTTTTAAAGGATTGGGAGTCGTTCGCTCTACCAAACTGACCCACATCGACCGAAACAAAGCAGCAATCAGCATCGACAATGGCCATCAGGACTATGGAGAAATATTTTTTGTAATTGTAAAATTCTGAACCACTCCCCTCTGGCTTCAGGATCCTAACATGTTTCCCATCAACTGCCCCGATGTAGTTGGGAAACTGGCAAACTTGTTCGAATCTTGCTGCTTTTTGCAACCAAAGGTCGGTGGTGGGGTGAGGGAGGGAGGGAGTCTTCATGCAAGCTCTCGCAAATGGCCAGGCAGGTCTCCTCAATGATGCCGGACAGTGTGGACAATCCAATTCTAAACTGGAAGTGCAGGGAAGACAGAGACTCTCCAGTAGCCAGGAATCTGAAAGAAAAATGAGCTAACAATCAATATATTGCTATGAACAACAAACACGACATTTTAGATTTTTATGTTTTTTTTTTTTTGGTTAACATTAAACTTACCGCAGTGTCATCAAAAGCCGTTCCTCCGCTGGAATGCTTCGACGGAGTGGTGTGTCCTGTCGGCTGATAAGCCCTTCCACACGGCGCAGCAAATCGTCAAAGCTGTCAGGGCTCATCCTCGTAAAGTCATAGAACTTCTCCGGGTTAGCTCGCATTTCCAAGTACAAAGAGTGGTAGACTCCATGTGTCTCACGAACCTCGACTATAGGGTGCTCCCAGAACCGTCGACGACGTCTTTGCTGTCTTGCTCTGCGTCTATCTTCCTCACAAGCCAAAGCATAGGAAACAGACATCTTCATGGATAAATCCAAGTCGCGGTAGAAGCTGGGAAAACCAAGATCCATGTTGCCTCTGTAAACAGCAGACAAGAAAGAGGTTTGGCAATGGGCAGGTTGTTTTGATACTTTCCCCTTTAACCACTCCTCCTGGGCGTGCCAAGTGAATAAATCATGCTGGACAGGCAAAAAAAGGCTACATTCTTTAGATACGCATGCTGACATGAAACGCATGCGCATGATCAAAACCCATGTATAAGCAATGATGCGCAGCGTTTTTAAAAAGGAAATAGTATGGATATGCGCACAAAAAAAGCAGCTTCGCGATGCGCACGAGTGCTTTTTACAATGCGGATACGCATGCACATCGCTTACCCAAACGCCAGTGTGAAGGCAGCCTAACACCCTCACTAAAAGCATTTTTGATCATATCATTATACTTCTTGATCAAATCTGGGAATGGATCATAATTAATTTGTTTGTAATATGCTGCATCTGATAAAATGTTATTTGCTTCCTCAATATAGTCTGCATAGTTTTGTATCACTACACCTCCTCCTTTGTCAGCATTTCTGATGACTATATTTCTGTTTTTTTTAAGAGGATTGAAGGCTTTTAATTCATGGGCAGTTAGATTATTAGTGTGGGATCTGATAGGGATTGCCTGTATAGACTCCATTTTGCAAAATGATAGCAGAATTCTTCATGAGCAAAAAATCTTCATCATACAAGGTCTTGAATTTATTTTGACCAACAACTACTTTTCTTTTTTAGATGATTTTTTTCATCAAATCAAAGGGACCGCGATGGGCTCGAAAGTAGCTTGTGTATACGCTAATCTCTTTATTGGTGTATTTAAAATCTAATATATAAAGCTGAATGTGTGTGTGTGTATGTATATCCGGGATTGGCATCTACACCGTCGCAACTACAGCCACAAAATTTTGCACAGTCATACGTCTGGACCCCGAAAGCGTCATAGGCTATGTTGTGAGGTGAAATTTTAACCCTGCGCGTTCCAGTTCACCAAACAATTTTGCCCCTATCTACATAATGGGGAAAAAGTGAATGGAAAAGTGTTGGAGGAAAATCAACAGCTGTCAGCTATAGCCACAAAATTTTGCACAGTCACACGTCTGGACCCCGGGAGCGTCATAGGCTATGTTGTGAGGCGAAATTTTAACCCCGCGCATTCCAATTCACCAAACAATTTTGCCCCTATCTACATAATGGGGAAAAAGTGACAGTTACCAGTTGACAGTTGTGAATGAGAGGGACTTAATGATAGCGCCAAAGACTAACAGCACATAGCATATAGTCACTAAGGTGGGGCCCCAACATGAGATATTCACCATGCACGGGGACATGTATACACACCACAGGCACACAAAGAGTAACAGCCAGTGCATAGTCGCTAAGGTGCAGCCCTAACATTGGATACTCACCACGCACCCGAACAAACACACACACACCCCAAAGAGACACACACAACACAGAGACACACACACACACCCCCAAGGGGACACACACACACACTATAGCAACACATGCACTCACCCCACAGGAACACACACACCACAAAGAGACACACACAACACAGACACACACCACACAGACCTACCCCCACAAGGACACACACACATAGTCACCCTATAGGGACACATGCATTCACCCCACAGGGACACACACACCACAAAGTGACACACACACCACACAGACCCCCCCACAGGGACACACACACACCACAAAGAGACACACACAACACAGAGACACACACACCCCACACAGACACCCCCCACTGGGACACACACACATACACACCCTATAGGGACACATGCACTCACCCCACAGGGACACACACACACCACAAAGAGACACACACAACAGAGACACACACCACACAGACCTCCCCACAGGGACACACACACATACACACCCTATAGGGACACATGCACTCACCCCACAGGGACACTCACACACACCACAAAGAGACACACACAACAGATACACACACCACACAGACCCCCCCCACAGGGGCACACACACATACACACCCTATAGGGACACATGCACTCACCCCACAGGGACACACACATACACACACGCCTGGGACACACACCACACAGACAGACACAGATGTGCACAAATCACCTCACACAACTCGCCTCATACGTGTGCTATCTTTAATTTCCAAACATAAACATCTGATTAAAAACAGCCAATGTGCAATACATGTGCGATATAGGGAATTAAGGCAGATGTCAGTCACATGAACTGTCTATTATGTGTATGTGTTAGATAACATATACTGCCCGGCCAGGGGAAAGTTTACTATTGGCTGGAGATTTATTAGGCTGCCTATAGCAATCAATCACAGCTCAGCTTCTATTTTCTTACAGGTCATTAATATGACATATTCAAATTCTATTTTGTTATAGCTAACATTAGTTATTTATTAACCCGGGCGTAGCCGGGTACTACAGCTAGTATTCTATATTTACGGAAACAATTTTTGTGATGGGCTCATTCTTTTTAAAAGGTACATTGATGACATCTTTATTATATGGGATAATAATCTGGGTAATGTTGATGATTTCTTAGGGGAACTTTTTGACAATATATGGGGGTTGAAATTTGAGCCACACCTACACAATAACAGCATCGATATCTTGGATTTGTCAATATACCTGGAGAATAATCGTATCTCGACAAAAACCTTTGTCAAGAAGGTGAATAAAAACAGCTATGTTAACTTTTCCAGTGAACACTACAGTAAATGGTTGAGAAACATTCCGGTTAATCAATTTAAGAGAATCAAGAAGAACTGCTCTGATAATCAGGTTTTTGCCAAACAATCTATCATATTAATGATAAAAATCGATTCATTAACCAGAAATACCCAATGGAACACTTTAAAAGGAGGCTGGTGCTTGGTATCATTGTTTCTCTTCAGTTAACCATGGTTATCTCTAAAGAAAAACGTGCAGCCATCATTGCACTGCTCAAAAATGATCTAACAGGGAAGAGTGTCACAGCTAGAAAGATTGCACCTCAGTCAACAATCTATCGCATCATCAAGAACTTCAAGGAGAGAGCTTCCATTGTTGTCAAAAAGACTCCAAGGCGCCCAAGAAAGACCAGCAAGCGCCAGGTCCATATCTTAAAACTGTTTCAGCTGCGGGATCGGACTACCAGCAGTGCCGAGCTTGCTCAGGAATGGCAGCAGGCTGGTGTGAGTGCTTCTGCACGCACTGTGAGGCGGAGACTCTTTGAGCAAGGCCTGGTTTCAAGGAGGGCAGCAAAGAAGCCACTTCTCTCCAGAAAAAACATTAGGGACCGACTGATATTGTGCAAAAGGTACAGGGAGTGGACTGCTGAGGGCTGGGGGAAAGGTACAGGGAGTGGACTGCTGAGAACTGGGGTAAAGTCATTTTCTCTGATGAATCCCCTTTTCAATTGTTTGGGACATCTGGAAAACAGCTTAGAAGAAGAAGTGAGCGCTACCACCAGTCTTGTCTCATGCCAACTGTAAAGCATCCTGAAACCATTCATGTGTGGGGTTGCTTCTCAGCCAAAGGAATTGGCTCACTCACAGTCTTGCCTAAAAACACAGCCATGAATAAAGAATGGTACCAGAATGTCCTCTAAGAGCAACTTCTCCCAACCGTCCAAGAGCAGTTTGGCGCCCAACAATGCCTTTTCCAGCATGATGGAGCACCTTGCCATAAAGTAAAGGTGATAACTAAATGGCTCAGGGAACAAAACATAGAGATGTTGGGTCCATGACCTGGAAACTCCCCAGATCTTAATCCCATTGAGAACTTTTGGTCAATCATAAAGAGACGGGTGGACAAACAAAAACCAGCAAATTCTGGCAAAATGCAAACATTGATTATGCAAGAATGGACGGCTATCTGTCAGGATTTGGTCCAGAAGTGGATTGAGAGCAGCCAGGGAGAATTGCAGAGGTCCTGAAGAAGAAGGGTCAAAACTGCAAATATTGACTTGCTGCATTAACTCATTCTAACTGTCAATATAACCTTTTGGTATCATAATATGATTGCAATTATATTTCTGTATGAGATAGAAACATCAGACAAACACAAATACAAACCAGAGGGCAGCAGATCAGGTGAAAATATCATTTTGGTGTCATTCTCAAAACTTTTGGACATGACTGTAGAAGAGCTCCGACCATCAAAAGCATAAAAAAAAAAAAATTCAACAGATTTGAATGGGCTAGACATGTTCAACCTGTACATAGACGTCCAATTAATCGATCAGGGCTTTACTATTGAAGAATACATCATGTTCATTTTTTTTCATTTTTATTTATTATTTTTATTTTTTATGATAGATCAATATCATGGTTTCACATTTATTAACTTTTTGATTCTTCTGTATGGGTCCAATACATCAAGGTCATAAAGCATAGGCTGACCGCCTCATAAATATCCTACATTTTTCACCGCTGCACTCTATTTATTTCTTGTATGTTGTCTCTCTGGTTGATGGGGGTCTTGACCTTGGTTCTTTTGCACTCATAACAGCTTCAGACAAAGCTCCTCACCACTTCCCCATACACAGACTTAGTTTCAATTGTTCACAGAATAGTTACACTTAAATCTGTATCACACAATAGATTGCTAGACGGCAGCATCGCTCCTCATTATGGCTAAATGGCCTACACCATTTAACTCTTTGACACCTTTCACTCTCTCCTCAGTCCTAAACTACAGGCCCCCATCACTGACCTCTGTGCTGATGACCTGGCTGGTTACTTCATGGAGAAAATAGACAACATCCGCCAGGAAATCAGCTCTCAGCCTCCAAGCACTGCCACCCTCATTCTTCCCCACATTTCCTCTGGTTCACTCTCCACATTTGACCCAGTCACAGAAGAAGTCTCCAGGCTCCTTTCTTCCTATCGTCCCACCACATGCACTACTGACCCCATTCCCTCACACCTGCTCCAGTCCCTCTCTCCAGTCGTCACCACTCATCTAACCAAAATCTTCAATCTCTCCCTCTCTTCTGGCATCTTCCTCTCCTCCTTCAAACACTTGATCATTACTCTATTATTAAAAGAAAACCACTCTCGACCCATCCTGCACAAATAACTACAGACCAGTCTCCAATCTCCCCTTCATCTCTAAACTCCTGGAGCGCCTGGTCTACTCCCGCCTCACTTGTTACCTCTCCGCTCACTCTCTTCTAGATCCGTTACAATCTAGTTTCTGCCCCTTCACTCTACAAAAATTGCCCTCATCAAAGTGACCAACGACCTTCTCACAGCAAAATGTAATGGTGACCACTCTCTGCTTATTCTTCTTGACCTCTCTGCAGCTTTTGACACTGTCGACCATCAGCTCCTACTCTCCATGCTGCATTCCATTGGCATAAAGGACACTGCTTTTTCTTGGCTCTCCTCCTATCTTTCTGACCGCTCTTTCAGTGTATCATTCGCTGGCTCCACTTCTTCCCCTCTTCCTCTCACTATTGGAGTCCCTCAGGGTTCAGTCCTTGGCCCTCTTCTCTTCTCTCTCTACACATCGCCGATTGGACACACCATCAGCAGATTTGGCTTCCAGTACCATCTTTATGCTGATGACACATAACTATACACTTCAGCCCCTGACCTTACCCCTGCGGTATTAAAGAACACCAATGACTGTCTAGCTGCAGTTTCCAATATCATGTCCACTCTCTATTTGAAACTAAACCTTTCCAAAACTGAACTTCTTCTGCTCCCCCCATCCGCCAACCTCCCTAAATCGGACATCTCTCTCTCAGATTGCGGCACCACGATAACGCCTAGACAGCAGGCTCACTGTCTTGGTGTTATGTTTGACACCAATCTCTCCTTCTCCTCCCACACACAATCCCTCATCTGCTCTTATCGCTTACACCTAGAGAATATCTCTAGAGTCCGCCCCTTTCTGAACATGGAAACAACAAAAACCCTCACCGTGGCCCTAATCCATTCCCGCCTTGACTATTGCAATTCTCTATTAAGCGGCCTCCCCCTCACCTGACTTTCTCCTCTCCAGTCCATCCTTAATGCAGCTGCCAGGATCACCCATCTGGCCAATCGTTACTCAGATGCCTCTCCTCTGTGCCAGTCATTGCACTGGCTGCCCGTACACTACGGGATCAAATTCAAATTGCTTGTTCTCACCCACAAAGCTCTTCACATTGCAGCACCCCCCTACATCTCCTCCCTCATCTGTCTATCACCCCACTCGTTCTCTACGTTCTTCAAATGACCTTCGACTAACATCTGCACTAATTCGATCCTCCTACTCCTGGCTCCAAGAATTCTCCAGAGCTGCACCAATCCTCTGGAATGCTTTATCCCAAAAATCAGGATTATCCACAACTTGCATGGCGTCAGACGATCCCTAAAAACACATCTTTTTAAGGTGGCCTATCATACTCCCTAATAGAAGTCCTTTGTACTGTAGATAGTGAATGGGCTATCTCTCTTGACATTACTCTTCTACAAACTCCACCAAACCAAAAAGAACTACACAGTAGTGACCATCCATGTAAGTTTATTTCTATGCCCCACTTCCTCAAGATGCCTGGACCATGAGTGCAATAAGCCCCTGCACCTTGTGCAACCCCTATCCCGTTGTAGATTGTAAGCTCTTCTGAGCAGGGTCACCTTCATTTCTTGCTTTATTTATTGTATTTTCTTTTTTATATTGATTCTATGCCTATTGTTTTGTATCAATTAATGTACTGTATTCGTTCTCTACTGTAATTGCTTACTGTATTATATTTTCTGTACTCTAACCCCAACATTGTAAAGCGCTGCGGAATAAGTTGGCGCTATATAAATAAAGATTTATTATTATTATTTTTATTATTATTAGATGGGGGTAGGATCATGATTGCCGCCCTGGGTGACAAAAAACATCTAGGGACATCAGGGGCTCAGGGTTACCTAGGGTAAGTATCAGGGATCACCCTTCTTCTCCATCCCTAGTGACAGTAGTCCACTTCCCTTCTGTCTCATTGTGCGCTATTTGGCTTCCTTTTGGAGCATGGCATTGTACAAGATAAGATAGAAATAGCTATAGAGTGCATGGAAGAGAGAACAGGGGATAGATATTTAGATAAGTGAGGTAAGGTAATAAGCCAGTCTAAAGATATGTATTTTTAGGCCACGCTTGAAACTGTTAGGCTATGGGTTGAACTAGATGGACTTAAAGTCTTCCTTCAACCTTAAAAACTATGTTACTATGTTACTATGTAAACTGTGGATACTAGGGATCAATCGGATTGTCTAGGGTACCACATTACACAAAACTGGTAGTCTACCAATAAAACCTTACCTTGCATCAGTAATATCAATGTGAATATGGGCAGAGAAGCACAGTGTGTGGAGACACGGGGGTCAGTGGGTGCTCTCGTTCGCTGGCCCAGCCACCTCTAGGAAGATAGCATGGACCAGGGCTCATACCAAACTGAACGCCTGAGCTTCTTAACCAAGGGTGAAACACTACTCAGGGTGAGGGAACCACAATATTAAGGCTTTAATGGATCCCCAAACAGTTAACAGCATATAACACATAACCAGCAAAATAATGTAACAGGCAACAAAGTTTTACCCTTCCGCTGGCTCACCAAGGTTTAGAATATTCGTGCCTCAGATCTTCCAGGGCTACTTACTCAAAACCAGCAGCACCCTGCTTTTGGCAGGCACCCACCGAGAAAGGTATGATGCCAGATTTATAAAAAATCCAAGAATGCGCACATAGGGTGATATCTTCTTTGAAGAAGGATAAAAGGTTATATAAAGAGGCTGCTCACCTGATGTAGTTGTGAAAACCCACAACTGGTAATGATCGCTCAGATACAAGTAGCTGCTGCAGGACCGTACTCTCCACAGATCCCTGTGGTATAATCAGCTCCCAGGACACAGTACCTCGAGGTCCGCGCTGCCACTTCAGAAAGGAACAAAAGAAGCCAGTACAAGAGAATGTCTGGATCAACGATTCTTCTTTATTGTCCTACGCGTTTCAGAGTCATCTCCCAACTCCTTCATCAGGAAGCTGAGCTAGCACAACAAAATCTGTAGCCAGGTGACAGGATTATCCCAACCTGTGTTGCTTCCTTATACAGTCTTTTGATATCCAAGCCGAATCCGAACATTCAATGCTGAAGTCCTTGTAGTAATCAAGGTTCTGATCCACTTGGTCAGCACCGAAGTACCTAGGCCTGAGGTTATGGCTTGCCAATCGTGTCCGTAGATGCTAAATTACCTGCATGTAACAAGTCCCGTGCACCTCTAGTCGGGGCTGAAGTCCCTAGACTGAGGTCACTAGACAAAATCTCAAGCCCTCTGGTTAATGAACACGTCTGCTTATATATCGTTGATCACTCATTGCAGGATATTGGAGATGTCACGATTGGTCAAATAAGACTGTGTTCTCATTGGCTGGTTTTCAAGCTGTATATAAACTACCTCTAGTATTGTTGTATTGCTGGCAAGGGATACTCACAGACTAATTTTAGTTTAACTTTCCTCTAGTGTTAGGGTCGTGACCGACCCGTTTTAGGTTTTACATGCATACAAATTCTACATACATTTGTTTATTGCATCAAGACTTTTTGACTTTATCAGGAACTTATTTTTAAACAAAATACAATAAATAAAACTATTTTACTAAATTGTAAAATGCTCTTATTAAAATTATAACATTTGTGTTGTTGGGGTCAATTTCGACCCAGGTCTAATATAAGAGTAAAAAAACAATAATAAATCCCAAAACTGAACTCATAAACACAATATAAACCAACAGCCCACAGCAAGCTCTACCTCCAACAACTTGAGTTAGGGACATGTCCAGGCATGTATGGCCAAATCAGCTTAGAGTTGGTACTTTGCAGAGTATACATCTCCATCTTACACATGGAACAATGAGAAGATTTGATGTAAGCCAAATTCTGGATTATATCTTAGATGATAATGAATCAGAGGACACACAGCAGCAGACTGATACAGATGAACAGGTTTCTGAGGAGGAAGATAATAATAATAATAATAATAAAGATTTATATAGCGCCAACATATTCCGCAGCGCTTTACAATGTAGGGTTAGCGTACAGAAAATATACAGTAAGTAATTACAATAGAGAACAAATAAAATACAATCATTGGATACAAAAACAATAGGCATAGAATCAATGTGAAAAAAATACAATAAATAAAGCAAGAAATGAAGGTGACCCTGCTCAAAAGAGCTTACAATCTACAACGGGATAGGGGTTGTACAAGGTGCCGGGGCTTATTGCACTGGTGGTCCAGGCATCTTGAGGAAATGGGGTATAGGGCTAAGCTTACATGAATGGTCATCAGTCTGTGTAGACCTTTATGGTTTGGTGGAGTTTGTAGAAGAATAATGTCCAGAGGATAGCCCATTCACTGTCTACAGTACAATGGACATGTTAGGGAGTATGATAGGCCGCCTTAAAAAGATGCGTCTTTAGGGATCGTCTGAAGCCATGCAAGTTGTGGATAGTCCTGATTTCTTTGGGTAAAGCATTCCAGAGGTTTGGTGCAGCTCTGGAAAAGTCTTGGAGCCGGGAGTGGGAGGATCGGATTAGTGCAGATGTTAGTTGAAGGTCATTTGAGGAACGTAGAGAGCGGGTGGGGTGATAGATAGAGATGAGGGAGGAGAGGTAGGGGGGAGCTGCACTGTGAAGAGCTTTGTGGGTGAGAACAAGCAATTTGAATTTGATCCTGTAATATACGGGCAGCCAGTGCAATGACTGGCACAGAGCAGAGGCATCTGAGTAACGATTGGCCAGATGGGTGATCCTGGCTGCTGCATTAAGGGTGGACTGGAGAGGAGAAAGTCTGGTGAGGGGGAGGCCGCTTAATAGAGAGTTGCAATAGTCAAGGCGGGAATGGATTAGGGCCACGGTGAGGGTTTTTGTTGTTTCCAGGGTGAGAAAGGGGCGGACTCTAGAGATATTCTTCAGGTGTAAGCGACAGGAGCGGACGAGAGATTGCGTGTGGGAGGAGAAGGAGAGATCGGTGTCAAATATAACACCCAGACAGCGAGCCTGCTGTCTAGGCGTTATCGTGGTGCCGCACACTGAGAGAGAGATGTCCGATTTAGGGAGGTTAGTGGATGGGGGGAGCAGAAGAAGTTCAGTTTTGGAAAGGTTTAGTTTCAGATAGAAAGTGGACATGATATTGGAAACTGCAGCTAGACAGTCATTGGTGTTCTTTACTACCGCAGGGGTAAGGTCAGGGGCTGAAGTGTATAGTTGAGTGTCATCAGCATAAAGATGGTACTGGAAGCCAAATCTGCTGATGGTCTGTCCAATCGGGGCCGTGTAGAGAGAGAAGAGGAGAGGGCCAAGGACTGAACCCTGAGGGACCCCAATAGTGAGGGGAAGAGGGGGGGAAGTGGAGCCAGCAAAAGATACACTGAAAGAGCGGTCAGAAAGATAGGAGGAGAGCCAGGAGAGAGCAGTGTCCTTTATGCCAATGGAGTGCAGCATAGAGAGTAGGAGCTGATGGTCGACAGTGTCAAAAGCTGCAGAGAGATCAAGGAGAATAAGCAGAGAGTGGTCACCATTACGTTTTGCTGTCAGAAGGTCATTGGTCACTTTGATGAGGGCAGTTTCTGTGGAGTGAAGGGGGCGGAAACCAGACTGTAATGGATCTAGAAGAGAGTGATCGGAGAGGTAACGGGTGAGGCGGGAATAGACCAGGCGCTCCAAGAGTTTAGAGATGAAGGGGAGATTGGAGACTGGTCTGTAGTTATTTGTGCAGGTTGGGTCGAGAGTGGTTTTCTTTAATAATGGAGTAATGATCGAGTGTTTGAAGGAGGAGGGGAAAATGCCAGAAGAGAGGGAGAGATTGAAGATTTTGGTTAGATGAGTGGTGACGACTGGAGAGAGGGACTGGAGCAGGTGTGAGGGAATGGGGTCGGTAGTGCATGTGGTGGGACGAGAGGAAGATAGGAGCCTGGAGACTTCTTCTTCTGTGACTGGGTCAAATGTGGAGAGTGAACCGGAGGGGATGTGAGGAAGAATGGGGGTGGCAGTGCTTGGAGGCTGAGAGCTGATTTCCTGGCGGATGTTGTCTATTTTCTCCATGAAGTAGGAAGCCAGGTCATCAGCACAGAGGTCGGTGATGGGGGCCTGCACTTTAGGACTGAGGAGAGAGTGAAAGGTGTCAAAGAGTTTTTTTGGATTGTTGGATAGTGAGGAGACCAGGGTGGTGAAGTAGGTCTGTTTGGCAAGGTGAATGGCAGAGTTGTAGGTTTTGAGCATGAATTTATAGTGGATAAAGTCTCCTGGTGAGCGAGTTTTCCTCCATAGGCGTTCAGCACTCCTGGAGCATCGCTGGAGGAATCGGGTTTGTGATGTGAGCCAGGGCTGTTTTGTTCTCTGTTTGGAAGTTCTGCGGGTGAGGGGCGCTACTTGGTCCAGGGAGCTTCTGAGTGAGTCATTGTAGTGATTTACTGCCTGATCTGGACAGGAGATTGAAGAGATTGGGACAGAGATGAGATGAGGGAGTCTGTGAGTGCTTGAGGGTTAATGGCCTGTAGATTTCTGGATGTGTGATAGGTAGGCTTGGGCTGTGTTGGCCGGGGGTTAGTGAGTGAGAAGGAAAGAATGTTGTGGTCAGAGAGTAGAGTTGAGTTATCCAAGGGGGAGGATGAGCAGAGCCGGGTAAAGACAAGGTCAAGGGTGTTACCGTTTTCGTGTGTCTTAGAGGTTGAGAGCTGTGATAGGCCAAGAGAGGTAGTTAGAGATAGGAGCTGGGATGCAGATGGGGAGATGGGGCTGTTTATGGGAATGTTAAAGTCTCCCAGAATAAGGGTTGGTAAATCTGAGGACATGAAATGCGGGAGCCAAGCGGAGAAATGGTCGAGGAACTGGGTGGGTGACCCTGGGGGGCGGTATACCACTGCTACTTTGAGGGGGAGGGGATGGAATAGCCTAATGGTATGGACCTCAAAAGAAGGGAATGAGAGTGATGGGGCTGGAGGAATGACCTGGAAAGTACATTGTGGGGACAGGAGGAGGCCGACTCCACCGCCACGTCTGTTCCCAGGTCTAGGGGAGTGAGAGAAGTGTAAGCCGCCGTAAGAAATAGCAGCCGGGGAAGCAGTGTCTGAATCCTGGATCCAGGTTTCTGTGAGGGCCAGCAGGTTAAGAGAGTTGGTAAGGAAGTAATTGTGAATGAAAGGAAGTTTGTTGCATACAGACCGTGGATTCCAGAGAGCGCAATTAAAAGAGGGAGGTGAAGGTGTGCAGGTGATATTAATAAGGTTAGTGGGGTTTCTGTGTGAGGTGGGAGAGGGGTTGAAGTTAGTAGATGGCGGACCAGGGTTGGGAGAGATATCACCTGAGAGGAGCAGCAGTTAAAAAGAGAAAGAGCAGATAGTTTTTGGGATTAGGACATGATTTATTATGACAAACTTTGGAATATGATGGGCTGAGTGTCTTCAGTAAACTGAAGATAGCATGGGAGCTATACATAGAGTAGGGCAGGAGAGAGGGGCTGATGTGAATGAGTGGTGATGGAGGGGGGATGGGGTGATAAAAATTGGTGGCAAGAGCACATAAGAAAACAAACAGTGAAATACAAGACATGGTAAAGATTAGTAGTGAATGGAGTTATGCACAGTGTTTGAGTGTCCCTCTATGTCATTGTCTTCCAGCAAGAGTGCATAGAACAATAGATGGTGAAGTAAAGGACATGGTGATAGGGAAAGGAAAAGAGATTTTTTTTCCTCTCCCTGTTACATAGAGTGGCTTACCTGACTCCTGCCCTGACTAACTGCCATGAAATAACTGCATCCACTTAGCATTCAATGCCACTTTGCATGAGATGCCACACGTGTCTGACCCCCCACCCGTGTACCCCTTAAGAATGAGCTAAATTTATAGTAGACACTATCAGAATCAGGTGAGGGGGCTTGTGAGAGGAAACATGGTATCAGGTAATTAGCAGCTACAAGGAACAGCAGGGGTGCAAGAGGATGAAAGGGCAAGACTCCCTCCACACTATAACACCTCCAACAAGATAACTATTACAATCTGCCAAATTGTCATATACTGGTGAGTAAGTAATGTAATGCATAGAGATGACACGGGAAGCTTAACAATAAGTGCAGTGTTGGAATATTACCATGAGACTATAAGTCAAGCTGATATTGCTATGGAGATCATTGCAGCAATCACAGGTATATTAACATGCACTGTTACAATGGCTTGAGTGAAAGTAGATGACAGCAAGCAGTGTTGGAATATTACCTGTATGAAAAGAAGAGAGGACGAATGTTAGTCAACTGCCATGAAATAACTGCATCCACTTAGCATTCAATGCCACTTTGCATGAGATGCCACACGTGTCTGACCCCCCACCCCCCACCCGAAGATGATCTGGAGTATCAACCAGAAGACACAGACAGTTCTGATCAGTCTAATGAGGAGGTCACTGGTACTGAAGCTGCTCCCGCTGAAAGATTCAAATCCAAAAGTGGCAAGATCAGTTGGAGCTCAGTACCTCCAGATGTACATGGCAGGGCAGATGCTGCAAATGTCATAAAAATGACCCCTGGGATCACGAGGTTTGCTGTGACAAGAGTAAGTGACATCAAGACATGTTTTGATCTGTTTTTGCCATTGTCAATAAAAAAAAGTCATTATTGCTATGACAAACCTTGAAGGAAAAAAAGTAGTGATGGGCGAATCCTAAATTACTCGGAATCGCTTGTCTCTAGCGAGTCCGAGCCCAGGACTCGCTACTCGTTGCGAGTCTAGTGAGTCCAATGTTAATGAATGGGGAAGCGAGTAATAGCGAGTAGTGTGAGATTTACAAATCGCAGATGTGTCTCGGAAGCTTCAGCCTGAAGCAATCCTAGTTTTGTCATTTATTTGCATTGGACTCGTTTACTTTGTAAGTAATCGCTGGGAAACTCGCACAGATAAGAGTCCTGTCTGCTCAGTGTGCTGGCTGCCAGCTCCAGGGTCCTAGAGCCCGCCTGCTGCCTGATGTAGCAGAGCTGAGATTGTTCTCAGTCTGCTCATTCCCTGTGTACAGACATGAATGTCTGTGCACAGAGATGATGTAGCAGAGCTGAGATTGTTCTCAGTCTGCTCATTCCCTGTGCATAGACATCTATATCTATGCACAGGGGATGTAGCAGAGAGGACATCGCGTTTTGGACTGCGTCGGACGGAAGAGGATTTTTTTAATTAAAGATGGAGTCCCTAATGGCTTTTTTTTTTATTTCTAATAAAAAATTTTCTTTGTGTTGTGTTTTTTTTAAAACAATTTAATAGAAATTCATGGCGGTCATGTCTAATATTGGCGTGACCGCCATAAATTTCGGGCTTAGGGCCAGCTGATAATACAAAGCTGGCCCTAACCTCTTTATTACCCAGCGTGCCACCGCTACCAGGGCCGCTGGAAGAGCGGGGTTCAGCGCCAGAGGATGGCGCTTCAATGAACGCGCCATCTTCTGGGGCGGCTGCGGGCTGCAATTTGAAGCGGGGGGTGCCCAGAAAGCTTGGGCATCCCTGCGCTGCGGATTCCAGCCCCCAGCTGCTTAGCTGTACCTGGCTAGAAATAGAAATTGCGCGGAGCCCCACGCATTTTTTTTAATTATTTCATGAAATTCTGAGATTCTGACTCTGACTCTGACTCTGAGACTCTGAAATTCATGAAATAATAAAAAAAAAATGCGTGGGGCTCCGCGCAATTTCTATGTCTAGCCAGGTACAGCTAAGCAGCTGGGGGCTGGAATCCGCAGCGCAGGGATGCCCAAGCTTTCTGGGCACCCCCCGCTGCAAATTGCAGCCCGCAGCCGCCCCAGAAGATGGTGCGTTCATTGAAGCGCCATCCTCTGGCGCTGAACCCCGCTCTTCCAGCGGCCCTGGTGGCGGTAGCACGCTGGGTAATAAAGGGGTTAATACCAGCTTTGTTATACAAGCTGGTATTAAGCCCGAGATTCTTAATGTCAGGCCACGTTTGACCTGGCCACTAAGAATCTCCAATAAAGGGCTAAAAAAACACAACGCAGAGAAAAATTTTTATTTGAAATAAAAAAAAAAGCCATTAGGGACTCCATCTTTAATTAAAAAAATCCTCTTCCGTCCGACCTAGTCCAAAACGCGATGTCCTCTCTGCTACATCCCCTGTGCATAGATATAGATGTCTATGCACAGGGAATGAGCAGACTGAGAACAATCTCAGCTCTGCTACATCATCTCTGTGAGAAGGCGGGCTCTAGGACCCTGGAGCTGCACAGAGAAGACAGCTGGACTCGGCTTGCAATGTAACAGCAGTTATTTGCAAGTTTCCCTGCTATCACTGGCACAGTAGCCGAGTCTAATGCAAACAATGGCAATCCTAGTTTTGTCAGCGTTTCTGACAAAACAAGGATTGATATTGATTTGCATTGGACTCGTGCGAGTAATCACTGGGAAACTCGCAGAGTACCGAGTCCTGCGAGTCCCTTACTACTCGCCGAGTAACGAGTCCTAGCGAGTAGATTCGCCCATCCCTAAAAAAAAGTCTATGGCAACATGTGGAATGACCTTCATGATGATGTCCTGGATGCCTACATTGGTGTCCTTCTCCTTGCTGGAGTGTACAAATCCTGCAATGAGGCCACTAATAATCTCTGGGACGCATCGAAAGGCAGGAATGTTTTCCGGGCAACAATGTCACTTCAAAATTTTCAAATGATATCAAGAGTCCTCAGATTTGACAACAGAGACACCAGAACAAAATCTGACAAACTTGCTCCCATCAGGGATGTTTGGGAGAAATGGGTGCAGCTCCTTCCACTGATGTTCAACCCAAGGCCAGAGTTGACAGTAGACGAATGTTTTCTCCCTTTCCGTGGAAAATGCCCCTTCCGGCAATACATTTCAAGTAAGGCTGTTTTCACATCAGCGTTTTTTTTAAATCGCGGCAGATGTGGTGAAAAAACCGCATCTGCCGCGATTACCGCATACCGGCTGCACTTGCGGCACGGTTGCGGTAATCCCCATACAATGTATATGCGGGCTTGTGGCAGGTGCGGCAAGTGCGGTTTTGGCACTTGTGGCAGGTGCGGCCGCCTGCACCTCCCTGCCCTGCACCTAAGATGTAACCCGAAAAAGCACAATAAAGCCGGTATGTAAAAACGATCTCCTGAGTGCCGCTACTCTCCTCACTTTTTGTTTGCAAGATTAACCCTTCAGCTGAGCAACAGGATTTCACTAACGCCGCTGTACGACACGAGAGACTCTAAGCAGGTCAGTGCCCGGTTCCTTCTCCACTTACCATGTCGTATATATTTATATAACGCTCAGGAACCTGGCAAAGGAGTCCTGCCTCTCTGAACATCATAGGTAGGTCATATTTGGTATCAATATTCTCAGAATTACATGAAGGTGAATATGAGTCATATATGATGTTTGTGAGCCTACCCCATCCCCAGATATGAAGAATGGGGATTTATTAAGCATGGTGAAAGAGGAGGTCTCAGCGGACAAACCCACAAGGGAGAGCTCACTCTACAAGGTGAGGCCATGGATTCTATCCCTGTAATAAAACCAGAGAAGCCATTTTTGGGTTGATTCCATTCAGGGGCACGGACATAGCAAGAGTACCAGCTGTGTCGTGGAATCTTACTTTTCTGGGGAGCTGCCCTCCCCCCACGGAACTATGTGTACCTATGCGTGACTAGGTCTGGCAAGTTCTCTTTTATTCCTTTTATTTTTATAACTGTTTATGCATACATGTAAATTGTCTCTTATGTAAAATTCTGTACATCTTTTATATAAACACTGCCCATTTTTGGGAGTAAAATATTATAATTTACTAGTCTCGATCTCCTTGTCCTATGAACGAGCTCTCACGACCTCACTGTTCATTTTACGCTATCATACAGGTTACCGGTCTACCTTGAAAGATCGGTGGTGGCAGCTTAACTTTTGGTGTTTATGTGATATTGTGGGCCTGAGGGTGACTGGATCGAGGTATATATACGTTCCTGGCAGGAACTGGTGGTATATATACATCCTGTCACATCATGTGCCGCAGTAGACAACATAACTTAGGGCAGCTGGGCTCCTTTCTTATCCTCTTGCAATACCGGTTTTGGTCAGCAGGCTAAGGGGGCGCCAGAGAGCTGCAGGGCCTGGCTAGGTCATCGTGACACACCCATTTCCCTTTTGGAGTCCACTAACAGGTCTGGGATCTGGTCCATATCTGGATTATCTAAATCGGGACAAAAAAAAACTGCTACATTGGTGACCTCTCTTTCCTCATAAGCTTTTAGCCTGTTGACATGGTGGGTACGCTCACGAACACCTGCTCGATCCAGGTCCACGGTGTAATCAGTATTGCCACATTTCCTGGTAATGGTAAATGGACCTGCCCACATGTCTTGCAGCTTGTTCTTTCGTATCGGTACAAGTACTAGGACCTTCTTCCACAGGCAAGTTCTCGGAGTCGGGCAGCGAGGTCGTAACATCGTTTTTGACTTTCCTGAGCCACTTCTAAATTCCCGTGGTCTAACACCATGAGGCGCTTCATCCTTTCCCTAAACTTTTGAACATAGTCCAGTATGGGAACATCTTCTGTGGGGAAGGTGCCCTCCCAAATTTATCGTGGCAGCTCTAAGAGCCCTGTACTTTTTCGCCATACAGCAATCTGAAGAGGGAGTACCCAGTGAAGTCCTGCGGCACCTCCTGGTAAGCAAAAAAGAGCTGCTGCAGGTTTCTCTCCCAGACCCCCTCCCCAGGCTCTACATAATGGCTAATGAGCTGTTTCAGCATTCCGTTGATGCACTCACACAATCCATCCATCTGTTTCTGGATGGTAGGGGGTTGTGCGCATGGGGTCGACTCCATGTTTCACCCAGAGGGTCTGAATCAGTTCGCTTTGGAACTGTACCCCCTGGTCAGTTAATACTTCCTGTGAAAACCCTACCTGGCTAAAGATGTCCAGTAGAGCTTAAGCCACGTGCTCTGCATCTATGGAAGTTAAGGCAGTGGCTTCTGGGTAGCGGGTGGCAAAGTTTACCAGGGTGAAGATGAATCTTTTCCCTTTGCTGCTGGGGATGGCTAAGGGGCCTACTAAAATTGATAGGGGAACCATTCCAGAGAGGTGCCGTTAAGGGCATAGGTTGGAGTGGGGCACGACATGGGGCTTTGCCCATATGTTGACACACTGGACAAGAGGCTCTGTATTTCTTCACTTCTAGAGTGACCCTTGGCCAAAAAAAACTACGCAACAAGCGGGTCCAGGTCTTTTTGGTCTCCATGTGCCCAGCTGCGGGAACATCATGAGCTAAGCGCAATAGTTGGTATCGGGTCCAGGGTTTTTCTAGGCAGGATGCGGGCTTTTCCCGATATAAGAGGCCTCTTTCTCATCTATACACCTACCCCTGATTTCTTCCCCCAGGTTGGGCAGCTGCGCTACAGATAAGCTCTAGGATGGGGTCTGTCAGTTGGGCTTCCCTGAACTCCTCACAATCTATCTTCCCCAGTCAATGGCCACAGTTTGGTTTGATGTACTCATATTTCTTGGCGCAGAAGAAGGGGCTGAAGACTGAGGAGGAGGGTTATCCTCGGATGAGTTGGTAGAAAGATATTCACAAGGAAGATGCTTGGCTTGGCTGAGGGTGATGGTAGTGACAAACAGGCTGCAGGAATATTGCCAGATTTAGGAAGCTGAGCTAGCACAACAAAGTCTGTAGCCAGGTGACTGGATTGTCCCAACCTGTGTTGCTTCCTTGTGCAGTATTTTGATATCAAAGCCGAATCTGAACATTTGATGCTGAAGTCCTTGTAGTATTGTAATCCAGGTTCTGATCCACTTGGTCAGCACCGAAGTACCTAGGCCTGAGGTTATGGCTTGCCAATCGAGTCCATAGATCCAAAATAAGCTGCATGTAACAAGTCCCGCGCACCTCTAGTCGGGGCCGAAGTCCCTAGACTAAGGTCACTAGACAAAATCTCAAGCACTCTGGTTAATGAACAGGTCTGCTTATATATCCTTGATCATTCATTGCAGGATATTGGAGACGTTACGATTGGTGGAATTAGACTTTGTTCTCATTGGCTGGATTTCAAGCTGTATATAAATTACCTCTAGTATTGTTGTATTGCTGGCAAGGGAGACTCATAGACTGATTTTAATCTAAACCGCATCTAGCATTACAGATAGTTTACATAGTGATACAATGGAATGTTTCTGTGTGTCATTAACTTATCTGAAAAGGAGTGAGATAATTACATGAGGAACCACAAACCTTTGAACAATAGATGGACTCCTGAGAGTTTTTCTGGGAGAAACAATGAGTGTCTTATCCCAATGTAACAAACAAAATACAATACTGTTGTGAGTGATGCTATAAAATACATCTAACCAGAGTAGACTGATTTGATAAAGAGCTCTACACAGGTATACCTGGTAATGGCTATATCTCAATTGATGACACAGACTCGGTCTTCAAAAGAATAGCTCTATCGTTTATTGTTTGTATCAGCTTATATACGTTTACAGAAGTTTAGAAAAAAATAGGTTACGTCATACAATGACAAATATGATGAGTATGCATTATAGACAGTTTTGAGATGATTAAATTAGTGACCTTTAAGAGAGTTACAGAAGATAAGAACTTGAACACTCTGGCTTACATATGGCTTGGTGGTCTTATCTATAAAACAAGGACAAATACAAGAATGTGCTTAGCTGTGCTCCTCTTCACTGAACAAACTGTTACATAGCTATAAGTCAGAATAGACATGATCAAATATGGCTTCTTTAGATACAATATGGTGGAAGCTATATAGTACCTATAATATCGTCTTTAACAGTCCCCTCTTTTTATCATTTCTATTCTTGACCTATCCCTGCCTACCCCTAGGTCCGCAGAGCCCGCCCTACTACACAATATGCAAGGCTACTTCCTGCGCATATTATGGAGCGTGATCATTCAGGAAGACCCTGTTAGCCGGCCTATTCCATCCCTCAACACCCCCTAACCTAGAGATTAGTATATTGGGTAATTTGAGGGGCTTAAGGTAAAACAGTGGAAAAAAATACATTCCAGACTGTGAGCTATCATAAGTCCATGAGTGTTTCACACAATGTTGTAGTTCTCATTTTCTTGTATCTTTGGTGGTGGAGGTGAATCCAGAGGATTTCCACAATAAGTGCAGTTGGAAAGTTCCGCCAAAGTCTTTTTGTTGCACAACACACACTTGCGTCCTGGGGTAGTGACATAAGTCAGGAGCACTTGAATATGCAGTGCTTCAGTGTCTTTATCTTTATAGTTTTTCATTTTGTATTTACCTGAAAAATATTTACAGTTAGTTCTTAGAATTTTCTTCACAAGCATCACAAATAACTTTACCAGTATAGCCATGGATTACAAAATGAATTATCCCAGATATCCATCCACCTACACCCATACCTTCCAAGGAGGATAGATCTAGATTGGAACTGAAAACACATTTGTGAGTTTGGTGCAATACATTTTGTAAAACTGTTGGTACTGATATATGCAAAGTGCTATGGAATTAATAGCGCCATATAGATGAATGAAATTATTATTATTATAATTAAAATTATTATCATAATAATTAAAGCTCCTACATATGCTGTCATATCAGAGTGTAATGTCTGTAACTGCTAAGGAAAATACAATCCTGTCTTTGATGGTTCCCCAAATAGTATCTCATATGGTCATAACCCAGTATTTTGTTTGGCGTTACCCCTACAGATTACAATGTATAATAATTTATGTATAATAATTTCTTTGCAACAGTTTGGGCAGTGGCCTTGGCAGTAGGCCATGCTTCTGGCTATCCAGAGAATAGGTCTATGCAGACCAACACATACTCATAGGTGCCTACCATTGGAAGCTGAACAAAGTCAGTCTGCAGTGGCTGAAATGGGTAGAGTAGCCTTAGCGCACATCTCTGTCTCAACCGCTATTCCCACCTTATGGCATGCACAGACCACACAACCGTGTATATACTTAGCAGCAGCATAGTGGAACCCAGGTGCTACCTAGTGATGTTTCTACTGGATCCTCTTCTCGGGCATCTTCATGTTTCCATTCTTCTTTCTTCCGTTTAGAGGCCTGTGCTTACAGGCACCCTAGGAGTTCAGCGTCCACCCTCCCAGAGATACACATAGTGTACATCCCTATCGGGAGAGGGAGCAGGGCTGCAGCTTTAGCTGCCCTGTCAGCATGGTCATTTCCTTCGGCCTCCTTTGTGTGCTCCTTTGAGTGAGCTCGCACATTAACCATAGCAACCTTTGGGGTAACTCAAGTGCTCTAAGGAGTTGAGCCACTTAGTCTGTGTTCTTAATGGGTTTCCCTGAAGATTCCACAAGCTAACTGCTTTTCCATACAGGGCCGTAATCATGGCAAATACCAAAAGCGTAACGGTTATCAACAAAAATATGCACCCCAAGCCCCTCCACCATAATACAAGCCTCTATCAGAGCCTTTAGTTCAGTCTGCAATATGGATTGGGGTCTCTTGTACATTTGCCAATGGCTGTGTTTCAATGTCAATTAGTTCAAAACAATTGTGTTCAATTTAATTTGTCAAGCCATCATTAGTATCAGGTAATAAATGTTTCTGTGTCAATACTCCTTTTGCATATCCCTCTAATTCATAACATTAAACCAATACATTTGGAATTCCTAGTGCTGGGGCAGAGAGAATGTCATTCTTCAGCATGTCATACCCCTCTTTTGCTTCTGGTGTGATTTCATAGGGTTTGACCTTGTTGCATTCTGCCAACACATAATATAGTGGCTGCATTTTCTTTGATGCTGAAGAAATCCACTCCCCGCAGTAACCCACCAGCCCTAAGAAGGTGCTTAGCACTCATTCAGTGGTAGGTTGTTTTGCTTTACTGATTGCTTTCTTTCTGTCAGCTGTGATGTGTCTTGATTGAGTAGAGATGCAGTAATCAAGTCAAAAATGACTTCAGTCTATGATCTTATAACTTATTCTTCCCCACTTTGCATCTCTCCTCAAACAAAAACCCCAACAGAGGCAGTGTTACCTGTAAACAAGCTGGTCTGTCTGGTGTGCAAAATGAATTGTACTTGTTCATTTTCTGGGTGCAAGTAAAGAAGTATATAGGTACAGGTAATAGTGGAGCTGCTTTATTTAGTCTATTTTATGTCCAAATTAATTGTTACCATTATCTATAATATATAAGGGGATTGTGGAGTTCAGAAGACCAGACCCAGGACTTTACCTGGCACCTGGTACCTGTATCTGTGCCTCTGAATCCACTGGTCATTCACACGGGTGAATTGCCTTCAACAGGCCATATCAAAACAACCCAATTTACCCATCTAGGCATTTCCTGCTTCTTTTTTTTTTTTTTTCCTAACATTATTGCTGCGTCATTAACTGCCTTGCTTCTCTGCTCCCACTCTGAACTAGTAATCCTCTAGCCTGTCATCCAAGCCAGTGACCAGCACTGGTTTCCCCAGTAACTGTCAAAGGTCGCTAACTCTATCTTCAGTAGTCTGGCATCCCAAACCAGACCTTTACTAGTTCGTCCTCTAGCATGTCATCCAAACCAGCGTCCTGGTTTCCCCCGTAACTGTCAAAGGTCGCTAACCCTATCTTCAGCATCCTGGCATCCCAAACTAGACATTCACCGGTTCACTTTGCTTCCAGCTTGTAATCCAAACCAGCAACCTGGTTTCCCCAGTAACTGTCAAAGGTGGTTAAACCTATCTTCAGTATACTGGCATCCCAAGCTGCACCTCTCTCTCCTGGGCAGTCAATGCAAACTCAATTTCCTGATTATTCTAATTGCGGAGAACACTTGACTAAGCAAGTAGAAAAAAATAAAACATACAATGATGAATAATTATATAACAATAATTTTCTACGGGAAAAAACATCCAATGCAATCCCAAAAAAACAATTGTCATGTATATCATGTATATCAGAATTATCTGTAGCAGCCACCCCTATTCTTGAATCCACCCCTTCCTCTGCGTATCTGTAATTATTACCATTTTGCACCTATACTTAACACTTTTTCTGAATCAACCTTATACAAGAACACAACATCACTGTGGCACATCAAACAATTCACATATTATTCTTCTACCTGACACATTACCCATGTTATAGCTGGAATTCCCAAAGGAGAACAAAAAGTCTTGCAGACTTCAAACTGTGTACACCCCTTATCAATTATGCAAATGTTCTATTTCTTAAACCTACTCCTGTCTCAGAGGCTTGAATGAATCCCATAAAATTTTGTCATTAAGATCTATTCCAACATAAAGCAGTGTCTATCATACCAGCTGAAATGCTGTCCTGTCAGTTCAACCCCCCCCCTTTTGCTGTCAGTGAAGCCTGTTATCTATTCCAACTTCACAGAAAATCAACAATTTTTTCAAGTTTCAAACCCTTAGAAGACTCAGTTAACATTAATCCAAATCTACAATGTGCTTTGATTGAACAGAGACGCAATGACCAAGTCTTCCCCACTCTGCATCTCACCTCAAACAAAGACATTAGGGCACAATATTATTAGACATTTTGCCGGTGGTCACCCAATCACAATGCAAACATTACAATCAACATCATATTCTTAAACTCCATCCAGTTTCAGAAGTCTGACTCAAAATAACTTATAACAAGCAGCAGCTGCCACTGCCAGCCCAATTTCCCCTGTCTGCTCAAACCCCCCTTCCCTGCTGCTGTGAGCGTAACCTTCACACAAACATTCTAAATTCCACTGACTCCGTGCTATTATAAACAATCTTTTCAAAGGGAAAACAAAAGCAGTGATTCTAGTACAATATAAATTAATATATTTTGTCTGTTCTCTATATACTCACATATATTCCAATTAGGAGTTCTGTTTGTAAACCTGTGGATCTGGACTTTGAATTAAATACAGTAAGTGATACAGGAAATTTTTAATACTTTTTTGGAAATAATGTAATTTGATTAATTTTCCTTCTGCTGTTATACCAGGCACAATTCTCATCTGATCTTTGTGAAAACATGCGTCTGTCTTTCAGCAGATCATTCAACACAATTGCTCCGCATATAGCTTTCACCAAAAAAAAAACAACGACAGAACAATCTGCAGTCACAAGAAAAGCAAGTGCCCGAACTGCCCGTGGACAAATCAGGCCGCCATCTGCAACCATCCATTCAACGGGCAATCCAATGCTCTCCACCGCTGTGACAGAACGGGCACCGATCCCCACCCCAAAACACCCCGTACCTGCCATTCGAGTGCATCCTGCATCCCATCCTAGAGGATCTAATAAAGATGGCGGTACGATTAATAATGAAATCAATGGGTCAGAGCTGCCGGGTTCCCAATGGAACAGCAAGCTACAAACACAATCAGAGCAAAATGACATAATACTGTACGGAGAAAGGGAGGAGTGAATGTGACGTGTGAAGAAGAAGGAGGGAGGGAGGAAAGAAGGGAGGGAGAAGTGGTGCGAAGCTTGTTCAGATTACGAAGAGAATGGGAGTTGTAGTTCTCTAATTAGTTCTGGCAAGATTTTAAAAACAAAGTAGTACCGTAAAGAGAGAAAATGATAGAATTAGTAGATTACTAAAGTTAAAGTTTGTTACAAGCACCAAGAATATATACCGTATATACTCGTGTATAAGCCGACCCGCGTATAAGCCGACCCCCCTACTTTTACCCCCAAAAACTGGGAAAACCTATTGACTCGCGTATAAGCCTAGGGTGGACAATGCAGCAGCTACCGGTACTGAAAAATTTCAAAAATGAAAATAGGTACGAAAAAATGTTGAACTTTTATTTCAAATAGAAACAGTAAACTGCCAATGCAGCAGACCCCCGTCCTGTTATAAAGCCCCCTATCACTGGTAAATAGCCCACCATCCCTGTATATAGCAGCCATCACTGGTATAGAGTGCCCCTAACTACTATACAGTTGCCGCCAGCACTGGTATACAAGCCCCTCATCAGTGGTATACAGCCCAAGCAGTGGTATACAGCCCCAGCATTGGTATACAGCCCCCCAGCAGTGTGGAATACAGGTCCCAGCAGTATACAGGTCCTAGCAGTATAGTATACAGGCCCCAGCAGTATACACGTCCCAGCAGTGTGGTATATAGGACACAGCAGTATACAGGTCCCAGCAGTATACAGGTCCCAGCAGTGTGGTATACAGGTCCCAGCAGTATATAGGTCCCAGTAGTATGGTATACAGGCCACAGCAGTATACAGCTCCCAGCAGTGTGGTATACAGGTCACAGCTGTATACAGGTCCCAGCAGTGTGGTATACAGGACCTCAGCAGTGTGGTATACAGGACCTCAGCAGTGTGGTATAAAGGACCTCAGCAGTGTGGTATACAGGACCTCAGCAGGGGTCAACAGCTCTCCCCTGCTGTCACATTGCACACCCCCCCCCCCCCATCAATGTATAGGCCGCTCAGGGCTCAGGGCTCAGGGCTCACCTTCCACCCCCGGCCCCCGCACTGCTCTCAGCACCGGTCTCCCCCCGCACCGATCATCTCACCCGTCTTCTTCCAGCCACGGGCTTCCTCTGGTACGCGCTAGTCCTCCCTGTATGCCGGCTTATTGCTGTGCGCGGTGCATGACGTCATTGCACATGCGCCCGTCTGGCATACAGGGAGAACGAGCGTACCGGAGGAAGTCTGTGGCTGGATGAAGACGGGTGAGATGATCGGTGCGGGGGGAGCCAGGAGCACACATTAGTACTGATCCCTGATGGGGGGGAGCCCTGATCCCGGAGGCCTGATCCCTGATGGGGGCGGAGCCCTGATCCCGGAGCCCTGATCCCTGATGGGGGCGGAGTCCTGATCCCGGAGCCCTGATCCCTGATGGGGGGGGAGCCCTGATCCCGGAGCCCTGATCCGTGATGGGGGGGGGGAGCCCTGTACAGTGATGGGTGGGTGCCAGCAGGGGGAGGCTGAATTCAGTCAGTAAAGTGCAATATGCACGGCTCCCCCTGGCGCTGATTGACAGGGGGATGCCGTGCATATTCATAGCACTTAATGAGCGGCATCATGTGACCTCCCGCTGTCACTGCAGCCTCCCCCTGCCTTTTCCTGCCTCCTCCAGCCCTCGGTGACAGCCCCCCCACACAGTATATACCGATTGACTCGCGTATAAGCCGAGGGGGGGACTTTTCAGCCCAATTTTTGGGCTGAAAAACTCGGCTCATACGCGAGTATATACGGTAAGCGGTTGGAAAAGATTAGTTTTGACAATTAACAATTAACGTATACAGACAAATACAACAATACTGTGAAGTGTGACAAGACAATACAGATAAGCAAAAAAAAAAAAACACTAGGACAAGACAAGACAAAACACAAGACAAGAGTATGAACAAATAACAAATAATCAAATCAGTCTATCTGAGTTTCCCATTTGTAATTCCCCAAAGACTGGCTTTTGCTACGTCCTCCTCTGAAGACAATACCTTGAGACAATGGCTCAAACTTACCGCGGTTCTGTATGTTGTTCAGCAGGAGACGGGTAGTAACCTTTGTGTCCAGTCCAAGGTGAATATAAAAAGGGGAAAAACATACATAACAGATAAACATCTCGCTGGGGCCTCCATTTTGTGAGCGATGCTATAAAATACATCTAACCAGAGTAGACTGATTTGATAAAGAGCTCTACACAGGTATACCTGGTAATGGCTATAACTCAATTGATGACACAGACTCGGTCTTCAAAAGAATAGCTCTATCGTTTATTGTTTGTATCAGCTTATATACGTTTACAGAAGTTTAGAAAAAATAGGTTATGTCATACAATGACAAATATGATGAGTATGCATTATAGACAGTTTTGAGATGATTAATTAGTGACCTTTAAGAGAGTTACAGAAGATAAGAACTTGAACACTCTGGCTTACATATGCCTTGGTGGTCTTATCTATAAAACAAGGACAAATACAAGAATGTGCTTACCTGTGCTCCTCTTCACTGAACAAACTGTTACATAGCTATAAGTCAGAAAAGACATGATCAAATATGGCTTCTTTAGATACAATATGGCGGAAGCTACATAGTACCTATAATATCGTCTTTAACACTGTCTAGCTTACATAAGAAACCATCCTATGTTATACACTAATGGAGTCCATTTCATCACACAGTGCTCTTACTACAGCAATCTTTCTAAGGGAATCCATCTAAATGAATTGCCTATTTCCGATGGAAGGAACACACCCCCATTTGCACAGAGTAAAAAAAAGTAAAGAAAATAACAAAAAAATGAGCCAGAGCATAACTTAGTTTACTGGCAATAGGAGCACATTCACATAATTGTCATTTCACAGACACAACCTAGGAGAAAATTACAGAATGGGCACTGATCTAATAACCCACAGTGATGCCTCTGCACACACACTATGACACGCTGTGCTCCAGCATGATGTCATGAAAGGGAATCTTTCAGGAGGCTAATGCTATGTAATCTAAAGGTACCATTACACGGTAAGATATCGTAAACTATATCGCTCAAACCTCACGGGTTTGGAGTCGTTCAAGAGACATTGTTAGAGCGTCGTTGCGTGTAACACCGAGATATGACTACAATAAATCGTTGGATTGTTGATCGCAGATTTGAGAACATGTTCTAAAATCAGACGATCCACGATCAGCCAACCTGCTGCATAGCTCTGTGTGACACTGCGATAAGGATGTTATTCACGACTTCGCTCATTCACATCATTGAACAAGTATCGTTCGATGGGTTGAACAAACGATGCCTGCTCGCTGGATCGTTGGTGTGTCATCCACGATATCTAGGTGTGTGACATCTCTCCAACGATGTCAAAACGATGTCCTAACGACCGCGTGTCCCCGAGATAGTTAGTGATATCATTTGAACATTTCAGCGCGTAACGGTACCTTAAGAGCAGCATTATATAGGATCAGATATCCTGATTCCAGGGATTTGTCACTTACTGTGTTTCAATACAATGTTTTATCAACAGATTATCATCACCATAGGACAACTGGCCTAGTGCCTCCTGTTCCAACCATGCCCTGATCATTAATTACCGTCTGTCTGACACTATATATTATACACAGAAAAGTGCCAATCAGTGGTATACACAGCTCAACCAACTGGAATCACTGCCCCTACCTCATTATCATGCAGATTACATAGAAAAAGTTCCTGATTCCCTAATGGCCGCTTTACATGTCCCGATATCATCCCGATATTGTATACAAAGGCACGGGAGTGCGCACATTTTTGGCAGTAATCCAAGATCGCATAGGAGCTGTCACACAGGGAGATATCGGCAGGCAACGCAACTGCGATGTCTACGCCCTCTTGTACGAGTGAGCCAGGGAACGACCATTTAACATGGGAGTGAATAAGGGAAGTTGTGCTTCAAATCGTTGTTTGGCTGTCACACAGCACGATCATGCCAGATCGTCTATCCAATATCGGGCAGTTGGAGAGCCTGCACAATTCTTCCCTGATATCGTTTTGGCATCGCTCTTGCATCGAATTGGTCATTTACACCACACAACGCAAACGCACGAACCACGTGACGTTTTATCGTTGTTGGACAACGATATTGGGACGTGTAAAGCGGCCATAAGGGTACCTTCTCACGCGGCAAAATTGCTAGGCAATTTCACAGGCAATTTGCTGGTTGCAGTGAAATCATGGACACATTGTTACATTTGTACACGGCAACAAAATAGAACAATGTGTCCATGATTTCCCTGCAACCAGCAAATTGCCAGTGAATTTGCCTAGCAATATTGCTGTGTGTGACGGTACCTTAAGGCGTCCCGAGTGCTGTGATGAGGTCTCGTGAGCGTTGATATCCCGCAGGCCACAGATTATGGAACATGGATCACGTGACCAATACTGTGATTTTTTATTCTCATGTACTCTGACCAGAATGCTAAATTAAAAAATTAGCTTTCTTTGCTGGGTCAGAGCAAATACTATTAACCCCTTTACGACTAATGACGAGTATACTCGTCATGAAAAGATGTCAGTTCCCGCATCATGACGAGTATACTCGTCATGGCTTTGAACTGTCACTGCTTCTAAACGAACAGTGACAGCTCAAATCTAAAAGCTGTCAGTGACAGCCAAGGGTTAGGGGAAGAGGTGTGGGCACCCCTGTTAACCCCTTCACCCCCCCCCCTCCCCAATCACACTTATCTGCCGGCGGGTTGCACCGCAGCCGCCGGCAATGAGCTGATGCTCCAACTCACCCTGTGTCCTGTCCCCGCCCCCTGTGTCCAGCTCCCCCTGTGTCCTGTAGCCCCCCCCTGTGTCCTGAGCCCCCTGTGTCCTGTCCCCGTCCCCTGTGCAGCCCCCTGTGTCCTGTCCCCGTCCCTGTGCAGCCCTCCTGTGTCTGATCCCGTCCCCTGTGCAGCCCCTCCTGTGTTCTGTCCCCGCCCCCTGTGTCCAGCTTCCCCTGTGTCCTGTAGCCCCCCCCTGTGTCTTGAGCCCCTGTGTCCTGTCCCCGTCCCCTGTGCAGCCCCTCCTGTGTCCTGTCCCATTCCCCTGTGCAGCCCTTCCTGTGTCCGTCCCGTCCCCTGTGCAGCCCCTCCTGTGTTCTGTCCCCGCCCCCTGGTCCAGAGCCCCCTGTGTCCTGTACCGCCCCCCCTGTGTCCTGAGCCCCCTGTGTCCTGAGCCCCCTGTGTCCTGTCCCCGTCCCCTGTGCGCCCCCCCCTGTGTCCTGCCCATCCCCCGCCCTGCCCCCTGTGTCCTAGTCCCCTGTGTCTGCCCCGCCCTTGCGCCCCCCTGTGCCTGCCAGCCCCCTCCTCCACCCCTGACTGCCGGGCCCCAGCCCCCGCGTACCATCCCCCTCCCTCCTGTGCCCCCGCCCCGGTCTCGCCCAGCCGCCGCTCCCATCCTCGGCGGGCTGCACGCTCGGTGCACCCGCCCGCACCGTCGGGCCTCCTCTGCAGTCCGGTGTGGCTCCTCCTCTTCTCAGGGGCTCCTCCTTCTCATCGCTGGGTAAGTATGAATGAATGAATGAATGAAAGAATGAATGAAAGAATTAATGAATTGAATGAATGAATGAATGGGTGGATGGATGGATGGATGGGTGGGTGGATGGGTGGATGGATGGATGTGTGCGTGCGTGGATGTGCGTGTGTGGATGTGTGTGCGTGGTTGTGTGCATGCATGGATGTCAGTACGTGGATGTGCGTACGTGGATGTGCGTACGTGGATGTGCGTGCGTGGATGTGCGTACGTGGATGTGCGTACGTGGATGTGTGTACGTGGATGTGCGTACGTGGATGTGCGTACGTGGATGTGCGTGCGTGGATGTGCATACGTGGATGTGCGTACGTGGATGTGCGTACGTGGATGTGCGTGCGTGGATGTGCGTACGTGGATGTGCGTGTGTGAATGTGCGTGCGTGGATGTGTGCGTACGTGGATGTGTGCGTACGTGGATGTGCGTGGATGTGGATGTACGTGGATGTGTGTGTGGATGTACGTGGATGTCAGCATGCGTGCGTGGATGTGTGCATGCGTGGATGTGCGTACGTGGTTGTGTGCATGCGTGGATGTGCGTACGTGGATGTGCGTACGTGGATGTGCGTACGTGGATGTGCGTGCGTGGATGATGGGTGCATAGGTGGATGGATGGGTGCAACAAGGGATCAAGTGTCCTCTTGTTATAGTCTCTGGGATCATAGTCATGGTGCACTGTATAACTGATCATTGTCATACAGTGCACCATAACTCTGACCCCTGAGACTGTAGGAAGAGGACACTTGATCCCTTGCTGCAGTCTCTGGATTGAGCAGAGGCGATCGAGCGTCGTGGGACCTTCGTTGTGGACTACGTCGGAGGCGATCGAGCGTCGTGGGACCTTCGTTGTGGACTACGTCGGATCTTTATAATAAAGATGGAGTCCGAATTTTGTTTGTGTTTTTTTTTCAAATAAAAAGATTTTTCTATGTGTGTATTTTCTGACTATTTACCAGAGATTCCTAATGGCGGGTCTAACATTGGCCCTATATTATGAATCTCGGGCTTAGTGCCAGCTGCCAATAAAAAGCTGGCATTAACCCCTTTATTACCCAGTTTGCCACCGGCACCAGGGCAACTGGAAGAGCATGGGTACAGCGCCAGAAAATGGCGCTTCAATGAATGCGCCATTTTCTGGAGCGGCTGCGGGCTGCAATTCGCAGCATGGGGGGCCCAGAACGCTTGGGCCTTTCCATGCTGAGGATTCCAGCCCCCAGCTGCCTAGTTGTACCTGGCTGGGCCAAAAATATGGCGGAGCCCTACGTCATTTTTTTTTCTAGAATTAGTTCTAGAAATAAAAAAAAATGGGCTTCGCTGTATTTTTGGTTGCAGCCAGGTACAACGAGGCAGCTGGGGTTGCTGGCAGTCTGTAGCTGCCAAGTTGTACCTGGCTGGACCAAAAATATGGCGGAGCCCTACGTCATTTTTTTTTCTAGAATTAGTTCTAGAAATAAAAAAAAAATGGGCTTCGCTGTATTTTTGGTTGCAGCCAGGTACAACGAGGCAGCTGGGGGTTGCTGGCAGTCTGTAGCTGCCAAGTTGTACCTGGCTGGACCAAAAATATGGCGGAGCCCTACGTCATTTTTTTTTTCTAGAATTAGTTCTAGAAATAAAATAAAGCCTTCGCTGTATTTGTAGCCAGCCATGTACAACTTGGTAGCTGGCTGACTGGAATCCTCAGCGTGGAGAGACTCAAATGTTGTGGGTCCCCCACGCTGCAAATTGCAACCCACAGCCACCCAAGAAAATAGCGCATTCATTAGAGGCGGCATTTTCTGGTGCTGTACCCCAACTCTACCAGTTGCCCTTGTGCTGGTGGCACACGGGTTCTCCATATGCAACATGGTGTCCGCTAACAATTTCAATAGAAAATTAGCTCCAATTGTTAGCGGAAACCATGTCGGGTATGGAGAGCCCCTCCCTGTGTGCCTGAACATTGGAGCTCCCCCACAAGTGACCCCATTTTGGAAACTAGACCCCTTAGGGAACTTATCTAGATGCATAGTGATCACTTTGAACTCCCAGATGCTTCACAAATTCATCCATAAAAATGAAAAAGCACGTTTTTTTCCACAAAAAGTTTCTTTTTTCATTTTTACGGATCAATTTGTGAAGCACCTGGGGATTCAAAGTGCTCACTATGCATCTAGATACGTTCCTTGGGTGGTCTAGTTTCCAAAATGGGGTCACTTGTGGGAGAGCTCCAATGTTTAGGCACATAGGGGCTCTTCATATCCTACAAGGTGTCCGCTAACAATTCCAATTGTTAGTGGACACCATGTTGCGTATGGAGAGCCCCTGTGTGTCTCCACATTGGAGCTCCCCCACAAGTGACCCCATTTTGGAAACTAGACCCCCAAAGGATTATATCTAGATGCATAGTGAGCACTTTGAACCCCCAGATGCTTCACAAATTGATCCGTAATAATGAAAAAAGAAATTATTTGTGGAAAAAAAGTGCTTTTTCATTTTTACGGATAAATTTCTGAAGCACCTGTGGGTTCAAAGTGCTCACTATGCATAAAGATACGTTCCTTTGGGGGTCTAGTTTCCAAAATGGGGTCACTTGTGGGGGAGCTCCAATGTGGAGACACACGGGGACCCTCCAAACGCGACATGGTGTCCGCTAACAAATTGAGCTAATTTTCTATTCAAATTGTTAGCGGACACCATGTCGCGTTTGGAGGGTCCCGGTGTGTCTCCACATTGGAGCTCCCCCACAAGTGACCCCATTTTGGAAACTAGACCCCCTAAGGAACATATCTAAATGCATAGTGAGCACTTTGAACCCCCAGATGCTTCACAAATTCATCAATAAAAATGAAAAAGCACTTTTTTTTTCCACACAAATTTTCTTTTTTCATTTTTACAGATCAATTTGTGAAGCACCTGGGGGTATAAAGTGCTCACTATGCATCTAGATATGTTCCTTTGGGGGTGTAGTTTCCAAAATGGGGTCACTTGTGGGGGAGCTCCAATGTGAAGACACACGGGGACCCTCCAAACGCAACATGGTGTCCGCTAACAATTTGAATGGAAAATGAGCTCAAATTGTTAGCGGACACCATGTCGCTTTTGGAGGGTCCCTGTGTGTCTCCACATTGGAGCTCCCCCACAAGTGACCCTATTTTGGAAACTAGACCCCCAAAGGAACATATCTAGATGCATAGTGAGCACTTTGAACCCCCAGATGCTTCACAAATTGATCCGTAATAATGAAATAATAATTTTTTAGAGGAAAAAAAAGTGCTTTTTCATTTTTACGGATGAATTTCTGAAGCATATGGGGGTTCAAAGTGCTCATTATGCATCTAGATACGTTCCTTCGGGGGTCTAGTTTCCAAAATGGGGTCACTTGTGGGGGAGCTCTAATGTGGAGATACACAGGGACCCTCCAAACGCGACATGGTGTCCGCTAACAATTTGAGCTAATTTTCCATTCAAATTGTTAGCGGACACCATTTCGCGTATGGAGGGTCCCTGTGTGTCTCCACATTGGAGCTCCCCCACAAATGACCCCATTTTGGAAACTAGACCCCTAAGGAAGGTATCTAGATGCATAGTGAGCACTTTGAACCCCCAGATGCTTCACAAATTCATTCATACAAATTAAAAAAACACTTTTTTTTCACAAAAAAATTCTTTTTGCCTACATTTTTTCAGTTTCACATGGGCAAAGGGATAAAATACATCCCAAAATTTGTTGGGCAATTTCTCCTGAGTACACCGATACCTCATATGTGGTCATAAACTACTGTTTGGGCGCACGGCAGGGCTCAGAAGTGAAGGAGCGCCATTTCACTTTTTGAACGGAAAATTGGCTCTAAAATTCAAATTGCGCTCCTTCCCTTCTGAGCCCTGCCGTGCGCCCAAACCGTGGTTTATGATCACATATGAGGCATCGGTGTACTCAGGAGAAATTGCCCAACAAATTTTAGGATGCATTTTATCCTGTTGCCCATGTGAAAATGAAAAAATTGAGGCTAAAAGAACATTTTTGTTACAAAAATTAAAATGTCCATTTTTTCCTTCAACTTTATTTTAGTTCCTGTGAAGCACCTGAAGGGTTAATAATCTTCTTCAATATAGTTTTGAGTAGCTTGAGGGGTGCAGTTTTTGGAATGATGTCACTTTTGGGTGTTTTCTGTCATGTACACCCCTCAAAGAGACTTCAAATGTGATGTGGTCACTAAAAAATTGGTTTTGTAAATTTTGCTGGAAAAATGAATAATTGCTGATGAACTTTGAACCCTTATAACGTCCTACCAAATTTTTTTTTTCTTCCAAAATTGTGCTGATGTGAAGTAGACATGTGGGACATGTTATTTATTAACTATTTTGTGGCACATAACTCTCTGGTTTAGCAGAATAAAAATTAAAAATGTGAAAATTGCTAAATTTTCAAAATTTTTGCCAAATTTTTTATTTTTTCACAAATAAACGCAAAAATTATCGACCTAAATTTAATACTAACATGAAGCCCAATATGTCACGAAAAAACAATCTCAGAATCGCTAGGATCCGTTGAAGCGTTCCAGAGATATTACCTCATAAAGGAGAGTGGTCAGAATTACAAAAAATGGTCCGGTCATTAGGCTGCAAAGTGACTCGGTCCTTAAGGGGTTAAGCAGAATATTGCATTAAGAATTTGGGCAGACTGACAGACAAGGCATATAATTGCTATAAATAACATTTTTAGCTTCTCTATTAGTCTTCTCTCAAGTTGTGAAGTCTCCAGTGAAAAATAGTCTCCCCAGGATTAGTTACTGAGACTCCCTTACCAATTCAGCTCATTATAAATAGCGCAGATCGTTGTCATATTTGATCTTAGTATTCATTCTTCCATGAAATGCAAGAAGATAATTTGCTGTCACCAAACTGTATTCTCCATATATAAATATGAGGAATATATCAGAGGTAAATACCAGTAGTTTCTGCATCATATTTTGTAGCTTGTGATGTGTAGATTTTGGCATAAATCTGGTTGTAGAGTTTGATTTTTTTTTAAGTATTTCCCATATTCTATAGTCACTTGCACAGTCCTGTATTTTGTTGCAATTTTTAGTATAGTATTCACATGGAAACCTGCTTCTAAACCTTGTAGATCAAAAATAAAAAAGAAAACGGAGTGTTCCTGCATGCAGAAATATTTTCATGGATTTGGATATGGATTTTCAGTAAGAAATCACCACTCCTGAAAATAACTTCTTACCAGAATTAGTTTCATTCATGAGCTTGAAATAGTCTCCTATATTAAAAACAACCAGAAACCTCATTGGACCAGGTATATGGACTTCCAACTTTCTTGATACTCCTTTACGCTAAAAACTACTATTGGGGAGTTGAGTGATGCGGGGCCAGCTTCTGCACTTCATAGTTAACGGATATATAATGCTGTTAATTTTGACTTTTTTCTTTCATGCTGTGTGTGAACTGTTGACTTTACCATCGCTGCTTTTGTGGGACTCTGCGGTACAGGTAACCACAGGAACACCTAGTGCATGGAGGTATTTCCACGTCAGGTGCCCTTACACACCCACCTTCCACCCCAGGGATGTAAGGGGAGCCCCACTTGCTGCCTTAGGCAAGGTTCCCTATAAATACAAGTGCTGGGGCGGAGTTAGATAGTCCGTGCAGTACGGAGCAGTACTGTGAAGACAAACTGATAGCGGAGCCGTGCTAGGCCCATATCAGAGGAGAGCCCAGCCAGAGTAAGGAACCCGAGAATAAGGGTCGGAGGCAAGGCGAGAGACAGAGTGGGGGCAGAGGAATCATTCCGGTTTACCCCAGGAAGCAACCCAGACACCGGAGTCCGAGTCTGCTAAGGAGTACTTAGCCCAGCAGAAAACACCGGTTCACTGAGGAGATTCCAGCCTCCTGGACACCTGTATCAGCAACCAACACAAGAACCAGGAACCGCAGGAGAGAGAGATAGCGGCATCCAACAAAAGGTTCTTACTACCTACCATATGGGTGACAGACACAGAGGAGGCCAGGCCAGGTTTTACACAGGTCAAGGCTTCAACACAAGTAAGACAGGGACAAGGAGGCCTTACAAATCACTTGCTGTGGAAATCCTGAAGTGCTTCCCGACTACCTGGAGTGTACTCTGGACAGTGCCGGTTTAACATCAGTAAAGGTACGGAAAACTACTCGCAGTGTGTGTGCTTTTACAGCCCTGATCCTGTCCAACCCAGAGACTGTAGTGACTTCTCACCTGCAGAGCCATCTCCCTGTGCCAAATCCTGTTCCACATCATTGCCCCGGGGACCCTGCACCACCTACGGGGAGCATCACCATCAGGCTACCCATTCATCATTCAATTCCTCTTTGGCACCAGAGCTGGCTATGGAGGGCTTAATATGCAAATGTCTATTAATCCCTGTGTTATGCTGCTGTAGGGCCCTAGAGAATCCCTGTGTTAGATATATCTAATTGTACAGTGTTTTAAACTTATTTAATATGGGACCAGACAGGGATGCCCCCTGTCTCCCCTAATATATGCTCTGGTTATGGAGCCATTTGCCGCAGCCATCAGGTCTGATAGCAAGATATCAGGCATACAAGTAGGACCGAAATGTCACGTTATCGGGCTATATGCAGATGACGTGATCATCACCTGTACCGATCCTGGCGATTCAGTCCCGGCTATACTTAACACTTGGGATGCTTTCTCGCAGTCTCGTATTATAAACTGAACTTGAGTAAGTCAACAGCCTTGCCCCTCAATCTCTCTCAGCTGGAGTCTGAGGATCTCTCCAGACGTTTTGCCTTCAATTGGGCGCCAGAAGGTATCCCGTATTTGGGCATAATGTTGTGCCCCTCACAGAGGGTAGCACGCGTAAATATCTTAGCCCTGATGGCATCCCTGCGGAGGACATTGGACTCCAGCTCTCTCCCTCTGCTATCATGGATGGCCAGAATTCAGGCAGTTAGGATGCTCTGGTTTCCGAAACTCCTGTACCCATTCCGCTGTGTCCCGGTCTCATACCCGAAAACCCTTCTTACTCAACTTCAAAATCAACTTGACAGATTTGTATGGGCAGCGGGTCGGCCGAGGGTTAATCGACGGACCTTACACCTGAAGTTGAGGGGGGGCAGAATGGGTGTCCCGGATGTTGTTTCTTACTGCAAAGCAGCTTGTCTGGAAGCGGTCAGAGACTTTTGTAGAGGTCCTCCCTCCCTGGGTTGGACTCAAGTAGAGACAGACTTTTTGCCTGGGGAGTCACCCGGTGGGACCTTATGGGGGGCTGCATTGGGCCCAACTAAGATATCCCATCCGCTGGGAATTGTCAGAACGCTCCTATCGGAGTGGGGTAAGGCCCCTAAGGTTTGGACTAAGTTCCCTCTGGAGAGGATCCCCTTGACAGCCCTGCAGGTGCATATCCCCTCGCTGAATCTCTCAACATGGCGGAAATTGGGGGTAACTTCTCTGGCAGATTTGATGCAGGAATCCAAGTTATCCTCCTTTGAGAATTTCACCCGAAAAAATTCGGAACTGAGAAGTACGTTCCTTCAGTTCTCTCAGATTCGACACTTTCTGGAGTCGGGGGACTGCTGGCACAACTTGAAGAGCCCCGTCCCCTCCCCGTTCCAACGTTTCCTCTTTTCTGAGGCCCCTAAACCAAAGGGCCTCTCGATTATTTACGAGGGCCTTTTGGAGCTGGCCTCCCCTGGGCGTCCCCCTTACGTGGCCGTGTGGGAGAGGGACCTGTCCTTTGAGGCGGGAGATGAGGACTGGGAGGGAGCAATTTGCTGTGTCTCTCGAGCGACTAGATGTATCAATCATCTAGAATCCCTCAAAAAAGATCACCTCCGATGGTACACCCCCCCTACAAGATTGGCAAGATTTGGTAGTGGAGCTTCCCATCTTTGCTGGAGACTCTGCGGCCAAAAAGGTGATATTGCACACATGTGGTGGTTGTGTCCTCTGATAGCTCAATTTTGGGCATTGGTGGCCAGCCTGATAGAGGTGACCATGGAGTTGAAGTTCCCCCTTCTCCAGCAGCTCGCGGTTCTCCACATTGGAGCGGATTCCCTACCGCCGATCCCCCGCCATATGATTTCATATATTCTGATTGCGGCCAGACTTTGCATTGCCGCGGCCTGGAAGGCCTCGGCTCCTCCCACTATGGCAGATCTCATAAAGCGTCTGAACATGATATTCGCACATGAATACCATCTGGCCCTAGACGCCCCCACGCGACGATATGTAGCGGACGCTTGGGCCCTCTGGGCAGTGCACCCACTCGCAGACAAACCTCCGCCTTGAAAGGGAAACAGGGGGTTCTCTTTCTTTTCTCTCTCTTTCTCCTCTCCTTTTCCTTAATCTCACTCGCTCATGACTGCTCTAGTTCCCCCTTTGCTGATATCTTCTACCCAGCTTCCTACGGCTATTCTCCCTACTTCCCTACACCCCTCCCTCTTTTCTCCCCCCTTTTGCCCTCATCCCCCTCCCTTTTTCCTGACCCATGAGAAACTAGCTTTCTTGCCGTGTCCCGTCCCCTATGACTCTGCTGGTCCGTATTGCCTACTTTCGGCTGTGGTTAATATAAAGAGATCAACCTCAATCTCGCCTCATGACACAAGAAATTAACTTTTTATCCAGCGAGAGAGCGGACGACGGATTGCATAACTAAGTTCTTAAACTGATCTCCCAAAGACGCTATATCATTGTGAAATATGCGAGAGACAGACTACTCCCTTTTCCCTATTTCTGCTCCCCTTTCTTCCCCTGCCCTCCCACTTCCCACCTAATGGTCTAGAGAGGACTTAACAGTCCATTGTTTAATTATTTCAGTTATTGATGTGTGTATATGTGTTTCTCGGGTCCGTTTGTTTTTTTTTTACCCCAGACGGCCTGTATTGTCTCTTTATTATACAAAACAATAAAAATCTTTTGAAGACAAAAAAACTTATTTAATATATTTTCGGACTCCAGCGTATACTACCACCTGCTTGAGTGCTTATTAATTATTGTCCTGTCTATAATGATGAACTATTACCTTTTTGATAAAAACAATTTATTTTATTCTAAACAATCACACTATCACTAAAAATTCACATAAAAATTTTAAAACATTGAAAATCATTTGCATATGTTCCTTTGTTCCATGCGTCTGTGGTTTGTTATTGTCCTTGTTATTTCACTGATGGCATGTATTCAGGCTTCTAGGGATCTCTCTGGGTCTTGTATGTTATGTTCATATGTACTGAAATGGAGCAAACAATAGGAAGGTTGATTACTATCTATTGGTTATCACAAATATATCTTTCCTTACTCCTTACCCTTATTTTTATGTATCTGCTTCAATAATTATCAGATTGTATCAACTTTTCTTCTGTATAGAATTCCTGTTCTCTATGTCTGTCTCATTCTGAAAGACAAGAGAAATGTCCCTTCTTTATAATCATTTATAGTATTTCCTTTATCTTTTATTGAATTTGTGCTATATGATGTTATCTAATTTACCATGCTCCTAAAGGCTTGTGTAAACTTGAAGTCTTTATCCACGGATAATAAGCGTCAGTTTACATTAGCTAGTGTGGGTCCTTTAATGTGTCCGTCTGCTATGTTCACTCTCCTGCGGGGGCTTAACTGATGTCAGTTATAACTATCTGTTAGTCACTAGTGATGGGCGAGTCCTAAATTACTCGGAATCGCTTGACTCTAGCGAGTCCGAGCCCGGGACTCACTACTCGTTGCGAGTCTAGCGAGTCCAATGTTAATGAATGGGGAAGCGAGTAATAGCGAGTAATGTGCGATTTACAAATCGCAGATATGTCTCGGAAAGCGCTCGCATTGCCGTATTGGAAACCCCACTCGCAACAGTTTTTTGTTGCTGTGTCCGAGGCCAAACTCGCATGTGTCTTATTTGCAGATAGGAGAGCAGCAATGCACTGGTCTGCCACAGAGAAAATAAAGCTGAAGGGGTTATTATGACCCAAATATCTATCAGGTGCAAAAATATAAGAAATAGTACCTCAGCCAAGGGTACTTTCACACTAGCGTTTATTTGAAATCGCGGCAGATGCAGTGAAAAAAACGCATCTGCCACGATTACCACATACCGGCTGCACTTGCGGCACGGTTGCGGCACGGTTGCGGCAAGCCCCATACAATGTATAGGCGGGCTTGCGGCAGGTGCGGAAAGTGCGGCTTTGGCACTTGCGGCAGGTGCGGCCGTGAAAAAAAACGCGGTCAGTCGGTTTTTTCGCGGCCGCACCTGCCGCAAGTGCCAAAACCGCACTTGCCGCACCTGCCACAAGCCCGCCTATACATTGTATGGGGCTTGCCGCAACCGTGCCGCAACCGTGCCAAAAGTGCAGCCGGTATGTGGTAATCGTGGCAGATGCGTTTTTTTCATCGCATCTGCCGCTATTTCAAATAAACGCTAGTGTGAAAGTACGCTAAGCCTCTGACTTCAGCTATTAGGAAAGCTGAGTGAGTAAGCTAAGCTATGAGGTCGGTCCTGTGTGCACTGTAAGGCTGCTCCTCCCTGCCTGCCTGCCTGCCTTCAGTCCTCTACACAGTACTCCTCTGTCCTCCTGGTAGCTCTCAGAAGAGCTGTTTGGGTTAAATATAAGGAATCTTGAAGTTTCCCTACACTGACTGACACTCCCTATGATCTGCTCCAGCATCTACCTCACCCTGCACTAGGCTCAGATCGTCACAAGAATGTGGAGGAAATGGCTGTGGCAAGGTTTATATAGAGCCTCGCCTCTCATACATGACATAGGCATCACAATGGACAGAAGCCAATCATAGTCCTGCCACAACCAACATGGCTGTGGCATTACTGAATATGATTGGCTAACATGCTTGTCCATCTTCACAAGTTTTCTGACCTAACTCGCTAGGCTGTCCTCTCATCAAAGATCTCGTGCCCGTCGCGTCAGTGCGTCGTCACGTGTCTCGGAAGGCTGGGAGCTCCCGTGATGCTTGTACTGATTGGTCAGTGGGGCTGTCAATCAATGCAAATAGTGAGATAAGTCTCACTTCCTCAGGATTGGCTCCCACTGGCCCTCCCCTGTTTCTTATAGGGGTGTCTCCTCTGTCCTTTTAGTCACATGGTTTTAATTATCCAATCCTCATTTGGCTTGGAAGCTGCTAAGGTTACGCTGTCATGGAGTTCTCGCAGCCTCACATATTTTTAATGCCCCTGTGTCCTCCGTGGATAGTTCCTCACTTATGTATTATATATGCATCTGAATTATTATTATGGATTCAGGTGAATTTATAGGTATTTATGTTTACTTTTGTGTGATCACTTGATCCAGTTCTAATGTGTAATCGACCTTAATGTGCTTTCATCGGTGTATATAGTATTCTTTTTCTGATCCTAAATGGATGTTGTTATGCTGTCATAGGCAAATATAGTGTTATTACAGGTTTCATAGATAGTTCCTCCTCATTTATTCACCTTATCATAGGTTTATATTTCCCATTGAACTAAATGAATGCCTGATCCTATATAAACATGGTTTCCTGTTAAGTTCTTGGTAAATCCTAATTTGGCCTGGTCGTTCTTAGGCTGGGTTCACACTTGCGGACCCCTCCACAGCGTTCTGCGTAGGGGATCTGCAAGTTGAGTGCAGCCACCACAAGCCCCTATGTTTATAATGGGGACGCACGGTGCTGTGCTTGACTGCGCATGACCGTGCGCTCCCATTCATTTGCGCACAAATCACACACTCTTGTCCGCACCAGGAACGCAACATGTCGCGTTCCTGGTGTGGATGAGAGTGTGTGATTTGTGCGCAGGCATCCGCCTGTGTATAAGTCACACAGGCAAATGAATGGGAGTGCACGGTCATGTGCAGTCAAGCGCAGCACCGTGCGTCCCCATTATAAACATAGGGGATTGCGGTTGCTGCACTCAGCTTGCGGATCCCCTCCGCAGAACACTGCGGAGGGGTCCGCAAGTGTGAACTTAGCCTTATTCTATTGCCATGAGTTTTCTCTTGTCTTTCAGAATGAGACAGACATAGAGAATAGAAATTCTATACAGAAGAAAAGTTGATACAATCTGATAATTATTGAAGTAAGTAGATGGATAAAAATAAGGGTAAGGAGTAAGGGAAGATATATTTGTGATAACCAATAGATAGTAATCAGCCTCCCTATTGTTTGCTCCATTTCTGTACATATGAACATAACATACAAGACCCAGAGAGACCCCTAGAAGCCTGAATACATGTCATCAGTGACTGTAATAACAAGGACGATAACAAACCACAGACGCATGGAACAAAGGAACATGTGCAAATGATTTTTAATGTTTTAAAATTTTTATGTGAATTTTTAGTGAATAGTGGGACTTTTTAGAATTAAATAAATTGTTTTTAGCAAAAAGGTTCATCATTATAGACAGGACAATAAGCACTCAAGCAGGTGGTAGTAAGCGCTGGAGCCCGAAAATATATTAAATAAGTTTGTCCATTCATCATCCCCAGAGGTCTGCAACAGCGCTGGTGCCATCAACAGACACCGTAGGTCGCGCCACAAACTCTTTAGCACAATATCCTTTTATTTTTGCAAACTCCTTTTAAGCGACCACTGGGCCACAGACTCTGGTATCGAAGGCCCCTGACAATCCCCCGTAATCAACGTCCGGGATCCCAGTGCCCACGGTGGGGTGGGTCACTTTCTCATGCTTTTATCAACAGTTCCACACTCTTCCTGGTTATTCTTACTTACTCAATCAGTTGGGTTTGTCTTGTTTTATATGGTTTCTCTATTTAATTCACATCTTTAACACTGTCCTAATATCATGACTAACAACAGTTTTATTTCTAAAATGCGTCGGTTATTCCCTTGATGCAAGATTTTTAATGAACTTGGAAACTTTTAAGTTCTACTAATTAATTAGTGATTGTTTATATCAAAAAAGCTCTGATTACAATGCTGATTACTAATGAAGATGTGATGCTGGTTGCTAATGACAAGTCATGAGCCAGGACAGTCAAGCGTTCTGGAGTCAGATACCTGGAGAGCACAACAGGGATTAGTGGACTAAACAGAAGCGTAGTAGGTCATGGATTGCAGTCACAATACCTGGAGAGTAGTAAATAAAGGCAAAGGGGCTAAACAAATGAATTGTCAGAACAAGGTCCAAGACCAGGCAGTAATAGATCTATCAGAGCATAAGAATCAGTCACAGGAATATGGTTCAAATCAGCTCACCTTCTGTGATTTGCAGATAGGATATAATGCAGTGCACGAAATCAGCAGGCTGGGTCTTGCAGTGGTGAACAGATAAAAACAGTAATCCAGCAACCAAAAAGTTAAGTGACGTATGCAAGTTTTATGTAAGTAAGGTGCAAAAAAATGCATTAAAAACTTAGTGTAGTAGACCTCACGTCATGGTGTCTGCATTTCAGATACCAATTACCCTTAATTATGACCAAGGGTACAGGGAATCCGAAACACAGACTGTGACATGGGGTTTAGTACATTAAGTATTTAAAAGATTTTTGCACCTTAAATAAAATCTTGCATACTTCATTTACCTGGGTGGATTCTGGATTCCTTTTTTTTTCTAGAGCATGAGAATACAGGCCAACAAGCACCACTAAACATAACAGCATGACTTGCAGAGATCCGGGAGAAACTGCTCAACTAAGTAGCTGGTCAATCACCAGGAACAAGGAACATCTGAATAACCCAGCACTTATAGAATAACTAGCTGTGAGCCCGATGCGATTGCATCGGGATTCTAGAATCGGTGTACAGTTTATTAAATTAAAGTTTTAACTAATAATCCTATTATTCCATGATAGATGGCGGCCCAATGTTAAAGAATCGGGAGTGTAGCATGCATATATACATTATTCATTCAAATTTGACAATAATGCACATAAGACATGATATCTATCTATCAACTACCAATGTTTGTAGGGTATATGTCAGCGTAGTACATGTCATGATTCTAAGGCAAGGCTTTTCGTACAGACACTGGCACCGATGTTTTGTACAGATTATGTATATTCAATTTATATATGAATATTAATAATCTATGATTGAGCCAGTACATGTTTCCCCACCAACCACGGGAAGGTAGCCTTACAGCTGTTGGGACCTACTCTACTCTATCCCTAAAAATTAATAGTTAGACTCCTTTTAAAGCAGATATTTTTGGCTATTTGCAGAAGGTATGGAATAACCAAATACAATTTCTGAACTTGGCACCAAAGGGACTACCTACAGCTCACTTTCAGCAAGTAACATGTAATAAATATGGAACTTGCAGTTAGCTTGCAGTAAATACGGCAAGCAGAGCTTTAACAGGTTGACTAAATGCAACCACTAAAAATGAGAGCTAACTGATTTTGGCGATTGAAACTGTCGAAAGCACATATGCCGCAACTACCGCAAGTAAACCACAAATTCCATAAACATTTCATGCAACTTACATTAAGAGTACTGTAGGTCACCATTAGGCAGCAAGTGGCAAAATTGTTTTTTTCCAACTACAAATTCAACAAATAGCAGAAGAATTCAGATGTAAAATCAAAATGTCTATTCTTTCCCTATGTGTCTAAATATGTACCTATGTGTCTAAATATGTACCTATGTGTATATATGTATTTATATGTACAGAACACACTTCAAGATAGAGATGTGTGTGAACAGCCGTCCCACCCATCTCTTAGGCTGCCTTCAGACTTGCAGATGCATCTGCAGCGTTTTGCAGATGCATCTGCAAGCATGTGCATGCAGACGGCAGTCCCTATCTTTATAATGGGACACACGGTGTCTGCAGATTCTTGCAGACAGCCGTGCGCAGCCATTCACTCCTATATGTAATCTATGCGCAGGCGGATGCCTTCGTACAGATCACAGACTCTCCTCCGCACCAGGGACGCGACATGTTGCATCCCTGGTGCGGGCGGGATTGTGTGATTTGTATGCAGGCATGCGCCTGTGCAGAGATCACATATAGGAGTAAATGGGTGCGCACGGCTGTCTGCAAGCATCTGCAGACACCATACGTCCCATTATAAAGATAGGGGCTGCCGTTTGCATGCAGATGCTTGCAGATGCATCTTCAAAATGCTGCAGATGCATCTGCAAGTCTGAAGGCAGCCTTAGCTGGTCACAAAAACCTCACCCTGTGTAAAAAGAAAATTAAATCTCGCAGCAGCTATACTGCTGAAGCTTCAGGTTCTTATCACTAAATGCAAGCATTTAGATGATACACATCTACAATCTACAAAAAAAATGTGTGTTTACATACATATACAATGAAAATTAAAAATAAATTTTCTAAGCTAAAAAAGTAATTACTATATATTTTAAATAACTATTTTATATCTAAAAACTAATTCTAATGTCTTTATAACAAAACTAATATTTTTGGTATTTTTGTATATTTCTATTCCTATACATCTATAGCTAAATTAATTTATAGTAATATTTGTGTTTAATTAGAAAGTAACTATGTATCTAAATGTAATATGTATCTAAAGAATTGAAAGTAAAATATTTTTATACACTATATTTTTAGTGAAAAGTGAAAATAACGACTATATATCTTAAATAACTTTTATATCTAATAAGTAATTTAATGTCTTTATCTATAACTAAACTTAGTTTTTAGGTATTTTGATTTATTTATATTGATATACATCTATTGCTAAACTAATTTATAAAGTAATATTTGTGTCTAATTTAAAAATAACTATGTATCAAAATGTAACATGTATGTAAAGAATTTTAAGTAAAATATTTTTATACACTATATTTTTAGTGAAAATGAACAGTAACGACTATATATTCCTTAAATAACTATTTTATATCTAATAACTAATTATAATATCTTTTTCTATAACTCAAATAATTTTTTTGGTATTTTTTTTTTCTATTCTTATACATCTATGGCTAAACTAATTTATTGTAATATTTGTGTTTAATTAGAAAGTAACTATGTATCTAAATCTAATATGTATCTAAAGAATTTAAAATAAAAAGAGAGAGATTATTTTGAGTAAAGAGTATTTCACTACTGGGCAGCAATTTGACATGAATTGGTGTATCCAGCACTTTCACCTTAACATTGCATCGTGTTTTCACTCGTGAAAAAGCCACATATAACTGTCCATGTCCAAAAATAGTTTGTGACAAAAAAAATCCCTACTTTCTCCAGTGTTTGGCCTTGGGATTTGTTGATGGTCATGGCAAAAGTAGACTTCACGGGAAATTGTCGACGTCTTAACTTGAAAGGTAAGCCAGTCTCTGATGGAGATAAATCAATCCTTGGAATAAACACCACATTTCCTTCTGCAGACCCAGTAATGACTTTTGCTTGAATCAGATTGTCAAACAAAGCGATGACAATCAAGCGAGTCCCATTGCAAAGACCTTTCCTGCTGTTAAAGTTGCGCAAAAGCATCACAATGGTACCGATTTTTAATTTGAGGCGATGAGAAGGCATTCCTGTTGGTGTGAGTGAATTTAAAAATTCCACAGGATATTGATCTGGATCTTCAGTCTCATCAGGATCAATGGAATCATCACTAATGTATTCAGTGTATTCACCAGCAATGCAATCCATGACCTTAGAGTTCACCATATCCACATGGTCATTTTTAGGGCAAAGAATGGCATGTGATGCAGCAATCTGAATGCTTTCATTGTTATGTACATCAATGAGAATGTTTTCACCAAATATAGCAAGTATGAGTGAGCCAGTGCAGATCATGTCTTGTGGGATTTCAATGATATCATCTCCAAGGTTGAAATCATTGGACAATTCACCATTTCCCAGTTGAAGTAACCAACTGCTATAATCAGGATCAATGGAACGCATGTTGTTGAAGAGTGGCAATTGAGTGAAAAGCTGCCATTGTCGTGAGTATTTAATACAACTCTCTATAATGTCAGTTCTTGTACCATGAGGGATGATAGGCAGACACTGTCGAAAGTCTCCTCCCAGAACAATGACTTTCCCTCCAAAAGGTGTTGTATTTTTATTGGAAATATCTGTTGTCATGACATCCCGTAAAAGTTGATCTATCACATGTAATGCATATTTAGATAACAGAGTGGACTCGTCAATAATGAAAAGTTTGGTACTTTTCAAATGTTGTGCAGCATCTGTATCATTTTTAATTCTGGAAACAGATGTTTCATTTATTGGAATTGGTATGCCATAAAGCGAATAGATGGTTCTTCCTCCTTGCAGTAAGTTAGCTGCAATCCCTGTACTGGCTGCAGGTGATACAATTTCGCCTTCTCCTCTTAGTTCATGAATTAATAAATCATACAGATATGTTTTCCCACTGCCACCTGGACCGTCAATGAAAAAGCACTTAGGTTGTCCACTTCTATCGTGTAAAGCTTGATTGATCGCATCATAGGCCAAAAGTTGTTGGTCATTTAAAGTACCTTTCATTTGATGAGCTCTTCTTAACTCATCATCCTTGTTGTATAGTGGAGCGATGTGTGGCTTTCTTTTTGGTCGTGGTAGATTAAAATCAGTAAAAGTTTTGCCATGAAATTTTAGAACATTTTGGACATCTGTCATTGCATATCCTTCACAATTCTCACACTCCTCAGTGTTGGAGTGATATGCATGGCAGTAGTCTTGGATAAAGTCTTGTTTAAATTCTTGCCACAACTCCAATGGATGAGCTGGAGGACCAAAAATACATATATATGCAAACATGTCACGAAGCTGTGCAGGCATGTTGAGAACACAGGCATCCAATAAAGTATTTCTCCAAACAGTGTCATCGAAGAGCAATCCAAGAGCTAATGCTGCCTCTTTAAAAGTTGGGTATGTGACTTCATTAACAGTCTTTATGTTGTCAAAACTTGTTGCTCCTTTGACATGCAGTAACAACAACCTTAAATAGTACCGTTCTTGATCTTTCATACTGACAGTATACATTCTTCCAATCACTGAAGAACCTCCTCGCTTTCTAATTTCCCATGCACCTTGTTTCCAAACATAGTGCTCTGGAATTTTTGTGGTATAAGTAATCATGAGCATGCGAGTCATTCTCATTGAGCTCAAAGTACGCCATAAGAGTGGATTTTCTGTGCATTGTGTAACTGATGTTGTCAACAGAGTTATCCTCATGAAAATAAAGTGGTTGAGAATGTGGGAGATGTACAGCAAGGCGAATAATGGAGTGCGATTGTCTATGCATCGGGTAAGCAAATATTCGCCAAGCTGCCTCCGGTGCACTCACATATCTTGAATCCATGAATTGATGTGTTTCATCATGGTGGATATTAGTTTGGCAAATTTCAAGATTAGCTTTATCATGTCCTTTGTAGACATATTTGAATAGGTATTTAACACTTTGAATGGAAGCACATACTTCAACATTAATATGACACTTGTATTTTAATAGTAGGAAAGGGTTATAAGGAACAACCCAAGAATTATCAATCATCTTTGAATGGTGTTCAAAGGATGATCCTTCCTTTCTTTGATAAGTAGGGTATGAATCCTCAGCTAAGAGTGTTTTTGTTTGGAAATCTTTAGGAAAACCTTTCTTACACTTTCCAAGATCCATATATGGAGAATTGGGGTTGTATTGTCCACAGGGTCCATGAATCATGTGTTGCATCACAATTTCATGGAGCACAGGGTAATCTTCAGGATCAGGGATTTCAGCCCAAACTATATTATCCACTTCAACCTCAGTTCTTAGTTTGGATTTGCCATCCAGAATGATCAAAATGTGAGCGTGTGGTAGGCCACGCTAGGGATGGGTGAATCTACTCGCTAGGACTCGTTACTCGGCGAGTAGTAAGGGACTCGCAGGACTCGGTACTCTGCGAGTTTCCCAGTGATTACTCGCACGAGTCCAATGCAAATCAATATCAATCCTAGTTTTGTCAGAAACGCTGACAAAACTAGGATTGCCATTGTTTGCATTAGACTCGGCTACTGTGCCAGTGATAGCAGGGAAACTCGCAAAGTAACTGCTGTTTCTTTGCGAGCCGAGTCCAGCTGTCTTCTCTGTGCAGCTCCAGGGTCCTAGAGCCCGCCTGCTGCCTGATGTAGCAGTGCTGAGATTGTTCTCAGTCTGCTCATTCCCTGTGCATAGACATCTATATTTATGCACAGGGGATGTAGCAGAGAGGACATCGCGTTTTGGACTACTTCGGACGGAAGAGGATTTTTTTAATTAAAGATGGAGTCCCTAATGGCTTTTTTTTTATTTCAAATAAAAAATTTTCTCTGTGTTGTGTTTTTTTAACCCTTTATTGGAGATTCTTAGTGGCTGGGTCAAACGTGGCCTGACATTAAGAATCTCGGGCTTAATACCAGCTTGTATAACAAAGCTGGTATTAACCCCTTTATTACCCAGCGTACCACCGCCACCAGGGCCGCTGGAAGAGCGGGGTTCAGCGCCAGAGGATGGCGCTTCAATGAACGCGCCATCTTCTGGGGCGGCTGCGGGCTACAATTTGCAGCGGGGGGTGCCCAGAAAGCTTGGGCATCCCTGCGCTGCGGATTCCAGCCCCCAGCTGCTTAGCTGTACCTGGCTAGACATAGAAATTGCACGGAGACCCACGCATTTTTTTTTTTATTATTTAATGAATTTCAGAGTCGGAGTCTCAGAGTCGGAGTCTCAGAGTCGGAGTCGCCTCAGAGTCGGAGTCGCCTCAGAGTCGCCTCGGAGTCGGAGTCGTCTCGGAGTCGGAGTCGTCTCGGAGTCGTGTCGGAGTCGGAGTCGTCTCGGAGTCGGAGTCATCTCGGAGTCGGAGTCGTCTCGGAGTCGAGTCGGAGTCGGAGTCGTCTCGGAGTCGAGACGGAGTCGGAGTCGTCTCGGAGTCAGAGTCGTCTCGGAGTCGGAGTCGTCTCGGAGTCGAGTCGGAGTCGGAGTCGTCTCGGAGTCGGAGTCGGAGTCGTCTCGGAGTCGGAGTCGTCTCGGAGTCGGAGTCGTCTCGGAGTCGGAGTCGTCTCGGAGTCGAGTCGGAGTCGGAGTCGTCTCGGAGTCGAGTCGGAGTCGGAGTCGTCTCGGAGTCGGAGTCGTCTCGGAGTCGGAGTCGTCTCGGAGTCGGAGTCGTCTCGGAGTCGCGAGTCGTCTCGGAGTCGGAGTCGTCTCGGAGTCGGAGTCGTCTCGGAGTCGGAGTCGTCTCGGAGTCGGAGTCGTCTCGGAGTCGGAGTCGTCTCGGAGTCGGAGTCGTCTCGGAGTAGGAGTCGTCTCGGAGTCGGAGTCGTCTCGGAGTCGGAGTCGGAGTCGTCTCGGAGTCGGAGACGTCTCGGAGTCGTCTCGGAGTCGGAGTCGTCTCGGAGTCGGAGTCGGAGTCGTCTCGGAGTCGGAGTCGTCTAGGAGTCGGAGTCGTCTCGGAGTTGGAGTCGTCTCGGAGTCGGAGTCGTCTCGGAGTCGGAGTCGTCTCGGAGTCGGAGTCGTCTCGGAGTCGGAGTCGTCTCGGAGTCGGAGTCATCTCGGAGTCGTCTCGGAGTCGGAGTCGTCTCGGAGTCGGAGTCATCTCGGAGTCGTCTCGGAGTCGGAGTCGTCTCGGAGTCGGAGTCGTCTCGGAGTCGGAGTCGTCTCGGAGTCGGAGTCGGAGTCGTCTCGGAGTCGGAGTCGTCTCGGAGTCGGAGTCGTCTCGGAGTCGAGTCGGAGTCGGAGTCGTCTCGGAGTCGGAGTCGTCTCGGAGTCGGAGTCAAAAAAATGCGTGGGGCTCCGCGCAATTTCTATGTCTAGCCAGGTACAGCTAAGCAGCTGTGGGCTGGAATCTGCAGCGCAGGGATGCCCAAGCTTTCTGGGCACCCCCCGCTGCAAATTGCAGCCCGCAGCCGCCCCAGAAGATGGCGCGTTCATTGAAGCGCCATCCTCTGGCGCTGAACCCCGCTCTTCCAGCGGCCCTGGTGGCGGTGGCACGCTGGGTAATAGAGGTTAGGGCCAGCTTTGTATTATCAGCTGGCCCTAAGCCCGAAGTTTATGGTGGTCACGCCAATATTAGACATGACCGCCATGAATTTCTATTAAATTGTTTTAAAAAAAACACAACACAGAGAAATTTTTTTATTAGAAATAAAAAAAAAAGCCATTAGAGACTTCATCCGACGCAGTCCAAAACGCGTACCTGGCTAGAAATAGAAATTGCGCGGAGCCCCACGCATTTTTTTAAAATTATTTCATGAAATTCTGAGATTCTGACTCTGAGACTCTGAGATTCTGACTCTGACTCTCTGAGATTCTGACTCTGACTCTGACTCTCTGAGACTCTGAGATTCTGACTCTGACTCTGACATTCTGACTCTGACTCTGACTCTCTGAGACTCTGAGATTCTGACTCTGACTCTGACTCTCTGAGATTCTGACTCTGAGACTCTGAGATTCTGACTCTGACTCTCTGAGATTCTGACTCTGAGACTCTGAGATCTGACTCGACTCTCTGAGATTCTGACTCTGAACTCTCTGAGATTCTGACTCTGACTCTCTGAGATTCTGACTCTGACTCTGACTCTGAGATTCTGACTCTGACTCTCTGAGACTCTGATCTGACTCTGGACTCTGACTCTGAGACTCTGAGATTCTGACTCTGACTCTCTGAGACTCTGAGACTCTTGACTTCTGAGATTCTGACTCTGACTCTCTGAGATTCTGACTCTGACTCTCTGAGATTCTGACTCTGACTCTCTGAGATTCTGACTCTGACTCTCTGAGATTCTGACTCTGACTCTCTAGAATTCTGACTCTGACTCTCTGAGATTCTGACTCTGACTCTCTGAGATTCTGACTCTGACTCTTGAGATTCTAGATTCTCTGATCTGACTCTGACTCTGACTCTGAGATTCTGACTCTGACTCTGACTCTCTGATGACTCTGAGACTTCTGAATCTGACTTCTGGACTCTGAGATTCTGACTCTGACTCTCTGAGATTCTGAGACTTCTGAGATTCTGACTCTGACTCTCTGAGATTCTGACTCTGACTCTCTGAGATTCTGACTTGACTCTGACTCTCTGAGATTGCTGACTCTGAACTCTCTGAGATTCTGACTCTGACTCTCCTGAGATTCTGACTGACTGACTCTCTGAGATTCTGACTCTGACTCTGACTCTGAGATTCTGATCTCTGACTGCTCGTAGATTTGACTGCTCTGAGATTCTGACTCTGACTCTCTGAGATTCTGACTCTGACTCTCTGAGATTCTTGACTCTGACTTCTGAGATTCTCCTGAGACTCTCTGAGATTCACTCTCTTCTGAGATTCTGACTCTGCTCTGACTCTCTGAGATTCTGACTCTGGACTTCTGAGATTCTGACTCTGACTCTCTGAGATTCTGACTCTGACTCTGAGATTCTGACTCTGAATTCTGAACTCTGAGACTCTGAGATCTCATCTGAGATTCTGACTCTGACTCTCTGAGATTCTGAACTCTGACTCTGAGACTCTGAGATTCTGAGAACTCTGAGATTCTGAATCTGACTCTGACTCTGAGATTCTGATCTGACTCTCTTGACTGATGCTCTGAGATTCTGACTCTGACTCCTCTGAGATCTGAGATTCTGACTCTGACTCTCTGAGATTCTGACTCTGACTCTTGAGATTCTGACTCTGACTCTTGAGATTCTGACTCTGACTCTCTGAGATTCTGTACCTGATTCTGAGATCTGACTCTGACTCTCTGAGATTCTGACTCTGACTCTCTGAGATTCTGACTCTGACTCTCTGAGATTCTGACTCTGGACTCCTCTGAGATTCTGACTCTGACTCTCTGAGATCTGACTCTGGACTCTGATCTCTGACTAGATTCTGACTCTGACTCTGACTCTGACTGAGATTCTTGACTCTGACTCTCTGAGATTCTGACTCTGACTGACTCTCTGAGACTCTGAGATTCTTGACTCTGACTCTCTGAGACTTCTGACTTGACTCTGAGATTCTGACTCTGACTCTCTGAGATTCTGACTCTGACCTGCTCTGAGATTCTGACTCTGACTCTCTGAGACTCTCTGAACTCTGACTCTGACTCTCTGAGATTCTGACTCTGACGACTCTCTGGGATCCTGATTTCTGAACTCTGACCTCTGATGAGATTCTGACTCTAGACTCTGAGATTCTGACTCTGACTCTCTGAGATTCTGAATCTGATCTGACTCTCTGAGATTCTGACTCTGACTCTACTCTGAGATTCTGACTCTGACTCTCTGAGATTCTGACTCTGACTCTGAGACTCTGAGATTCTGAGATTCTGATCTGACTCTGACTCTGAGATTCTGACTCTGACTCTGAGACTCTGAGACTTCTGAGACTCTTGACTCTCTGAGATTCTGACTCTGACTCTCAGACTCTGAGATTCTGACTTGACTCTTGAGATTCTGACTCTGACTCTCTGAGATTCTGACTCTGACTCTCTGAGATTCTGACTCTGACTCTCTGAGATTCTGACTCTGACTCTCTGAGATTCTGACTCTGACTCTCTGAGATTCTGAACTCTGACTCTGACTCTCTGAGATTCTGACTCTGACTCTCTGAGATCTGACTCTGACTGACTCTCTGACTCTCTGAGATTCTGACTCTGACTCTCTGAGACTCTGAGACTTGAGATTCTGACTCTGACTCTCTGAGATTCTGACTCTGACTCTCTGAGATTCTGACTCTGAGACCTCTGACTCTCTGAGATTCTGACTCTGACTCTCTGAGATTCTGACTCTGACTGACTCTCTGAGACTCTGAGATTCTGACTCTGACTCTCTGAGACTCTGAGACTCTGAGATTCTGACTCTGACTCTCTGAGATTCTGACTCTGACTCTCTGAGATTCTGACTCTGACTCTCTGAGATTCTGACTCTGACTCTCTGAGATTCTGACTCTGACTCTGAACTCTGAGATTCTGAGATTCTGACTCTGAGACTCTGAGATTCTGACTCTGACTCTGAGATCTGAGATTCTGACTCTTGACTCTCTGAGATTCTGACTCTGACTCAGACTCTGATTCTGAGACTCTGAGATTCTGACTCTGACTCTCTGAGATTCTGACTCTGACTCTCTGAGATTCTGACTCTGACTCTCTGAGATTCTGACTCTGACTCTCTGAGATTCTGACTCTGACTCTCTGAGACTCTGAGATTCTGACTCTGACTCTCTGAGATTCTGACTCTGACTCTCTGAGATTCTGACTCTGACTCTCTGAGATTCTGACTCTGACTCTCTGAGATTTCTTGACTTCTGACTCACTCTGAGATATCTGACTCTGACTCTCTGAGATTCTGACTCTGACTCTGACTCTCTGAGATTCTGACTCTGACTCTCTGAGATTCTGACTACTGACTCTCTGAGACTCTGAGATTCTGACTCTGACTCTCTGAGACTGCTTGGACTTCTGAGATTCTGACTCTGACTCTCTGAGATTCTGACTCTGACTCTCTGAGATTCTGACTCTGACTCTCTGAGATTCTGACTCTGATCTCGAGATTCTGACTCTGACTCTCTGAGATTCTGACTCTGACTCTCTGAGATTCTGACTCTGACTCTCTGAGACTCTGATGATCTCTGAGACTCTGAGATTCTGACTCTGACTTCTGAAGAATTCTGAATCTGACTCTGACTCTCTGAGATTCTGACTCTGACTCTCTGAGATTCTGACTCTGAGACTCTGATCTGACTCTGACTCTGATGACTCTCTGAGATTCTGACTCTGACTCTGAGATCTGATTCTGACTCTGACTCTGAGACTCTGAGATTCTGACTCTTCTGACTCTCTGAGATTCTGACTCTGACTCTTGAGATTCTGACTGATCTCTGAGACTCTCTGAGATTCTGACTCTGACTCTCTGAGATTCTGACTCTGATGACTCTGAGATTCTGACTCTGACTCTCTGAGATTCTGACTCTGAGACTCTTGAGATTCTGACTCTGACTCTTGAGATTCTGAGATCTCTGACTCTGAGATTCTGACTCTGACTCTGAATTCTACTGAGATTCTGACTCTGACTCTCTGAGATTCTGACTCTGATCTCTGAGATTCTGACTCTGACTCTCTGAGATTCTGACTCTGACTCTCTGAGATTCTGACCTCTGACTCTCTGAGATTCTGACTCTGACTCTCTGAGATTCTGACTCTGACTCTCTGAGATTCTGACTCTGACTCTGACTCTCTGAGATTCTGATCGACTCTCTGAGATTCTGACTCTGACTCGTCTGAGATTCTGGACTCTGACTCTGAGATTCTGACTCTGACTCTGAGATTCTGACTCTGACTCTGACTCTCTGAGATTCTGGACTCTGAGATTCTGATGACTGTCTAGAGATTCTGACCTGACTCTGCCTCTGAGATTCTGACTCTGACTCTCTGAGATTCTGACTCTGAGACTCTCTGAGATTCTGACTGACTTCTGAGATTCTGACTCTGACTCTTGAGATCTGACTCTGAGACTCTGAGATTCTGACTCTGACTCTGATCTGAGATTCTGAGACTCTGAGATCTGACTCTGACTGTCGAGATTCTGACTCTGACTCTGACCTCTGAGATTCTGACTCTGACTCTCTGAGATTCTGACTCTGAGACTCTGAGATTCTGACTCTGACTCTGAGACTCTGAGATTCTGACTCTGACTCTGAGACTCTGAGATTCTGACTCTGACTCTGAGACTCTGAGATTCTGACTCTTGACTCTCTGAGACTCTGAGATTCTGACTCTTGACTCTCTGAGATTCTGACTCTGACTCTTAGACGCTGAGATTCTGAGACTCTGAGATTCTGACTCTGACTCTCTGAGATTCTGACTCTGAGACTCTGATATTCTGACTCTGACTCTCTGAGATTCTGACTCTGAGACTCTGAGATTCTGACTCTGAGACTTTGAGATTCTGACTCTGACTCTCTGAGATTCTGACTCTGACTCTCTGAGATTCTGACTCTGACTCTGACTCTCTGAGATTCTGACTCTGACTCTCTGAGATTCTGACTCTGATTCTCTGAGATTCTGACTCTGACTCTGAGATTCTGACTCTGACTCTCTGAGATTCTGACTCTGACTCTCTGAGATTCTGACTCTGACTCTCTGAGATTCTGACTCTGACTCTGACTCTCTGAGATTCTGACTCTGACTCTCTGAGATTCTGACTCTGACTCTCTGAGATTCTGACTCTGACTCTGACTCTCTGAGATTCTGACTCTGAGACTCTGAGATTCTGAGATTCTGACTGACTCTCTGAGATTCTGACTCTGACTCTCTGAGATTCTGACTCTGACTCTCTGAGATTCTGACTCTGACTCTCTGAGATTCTGACTGACTCTCTGAGATTCTGACTGACTCTCTGAGATTCTGACTCTGAGACTCTGAGATTCTGACTCTGACTCTGACTCTCTGAGACTCTGAGATTCTGACTCTGACTCTGAGATTCTGACTGTGACTCTCTGAGATTCTGACTCTGACTCTGACTCTCTGAGACTCTGAGATTCTGACTCTGACTCTCTGAGATTCTGACTCTGACTCTCTGAGATTCTGACTCTGACTCTCTGAGATTCTGACTCTGACTCTCTGAGATTCTGACTCTGACTCTCTGAGACCCTGACTCTGAGACTCTGAGATTCTGACTCTGACTCTCTGAGATTCTGACTCTGACTCTCTGAGATTCTGACTCTGACTCTCTGAGATTCTGACTCTGACTCTGACTCTCTGAGACTCTGAGATTCTGACTCTGACTCTCTGAGATTCTGACTCTGACTCTCTGAGATTCTGACTGACTCTCTGAGATTCTGACTGACTCTCTGAGATTCTGACTCTGAGACTCTGAGATTCTGACTCTGACTCTGAGACTCTGAGATTCTGACTCTGACTCTCTGAGATTCTGACTGTGACTCTGACTCTCTGAGACTCTGAGATTCTGACTCTGACTCTGAGATTCTGACTCTGACTCTAAGATTCTGACTCTGACTCTCTGAGATTCTGACTCTGACTCTCTGAGATTCTGACTCTGAGACTCTGAGATTCTGACTCTGAGACTCTGAGATTCTGACTCTGACTCTGAAACTCTGAGATTCTGACTGACTCTCTGAGATTCTGACTCTGACTCTCTGAGATTCTGACTCTGACTCTCTGAGATTCTGACTCTGACTCTGACTCTCTGAGATTCTGACTCTGACTCTCTCTGAGATTCTGACTCTGACTCTCTCTGAGATTCTGACTCTGACTCTCTCTGAGATTCTGACTCTGACTCTCTGAGATTCTGACTCTGACTCTGACTCTCTGAGATTCTGACTCTTACTCTGAGACTCTGACTCTGAGACTCTGATACTCTGAAATTCATGAAATAGTAAAAAAAAAAATGTGTGGGGCTCCGCGCAATTTCTATGTCTAGCCAGGTACAGCTAAGCAGCTGGGGGCTAGAATCCGCAGCGCAGGGATGCCCAAGCTTTCTGGGCACCCCCTGCTGCAAATTGCAGCCCGCAGCCGCCCCAGAAGATGGCGCGTTCATTGAAGCGCCATCCTCTGGCGCTGAACCCCGCTCTTCCAGCGGCCCTGGTGGCGGTGGCACGCTGGGTAATAAAGGTGTTAATACCAGCTTTGGTATACAAGCTGGTATTAAGCCCGAGATTCTTAATGTCAGGCCATGTTTGACCCAGCCACTAAGAATCTCCAATAAAGGGTTAAAAAAAACACAGAAAATTTTTTATTTGAAATAAAAAAAAAGCCATTAGGGACTCCATCTTTAATTAAAAAAATCCTCTTCCGTCCGACGTAGTCCGAAACGCGATGTCCTCTCTGCTACATCCCCTGTGCATAGATATAGATGTTTATGCACAGGGTATGAGCAGACTGAGAACAATCTCAGCTCTGCTACATCATCTCTTTGAGCAGGCGTGCTCTAGGACCCTGGAGCTGCACAGAGAAGACAGCTGGACTCGGCTCGCATTACTTTGCGAGTTTCCCTGCTATCACTGGCACAGTAGCCGAGTCTAATGCAAACAATGGCAATCCTAGTTTTGTCAGTGTTTGCCAATGATTTGCATTGGACTCGTGCGAGTAAACGCTGGGAAACTCGCAGAGTACCGAGTCCTGCGAGTCCCTTACTACTCGCCGAGTAACGAGTTCTAGCGAGTAGATTCGCCCATCCCTAGATTACAGGTCATGGTTACAAAAAGATCCGATCGTCCAAATTTAGTCACAATAGCCATGGCATCCTGATAGCGTTGCTGCATGTTTCTTGGACTGCCTTCAAAGGAAGATGGTAAAATGACCGTCTTGCCAATGGGAATACCTTTCTCAACAGATTTTTTCAGGAGATGTTCCTGGACTACGCAATAATCCTCCACTTTTAAATCCTTTTGATGATGACGGATAAAATTTAAGCGATTAGCCTCGATTTTGACATACGCATCCACTAAGTACTGCTGTGTTAGTTTGCCACCATTCAGGAGAGGATTGAACCGATTCCGTACAGACAACAAATAGCAATAATACTGGAGCTGTGTAACCCTGCGTTGACTTTGGCCTTGATGCTTCAGTCCCTCATGCCAGCCTTGTTCTCCATGAGGGAAAAATAAGGGATACAGTAATGCATCTAAATTGCTGTGTAGAATACTGACTTGCTGTGTTTTTGGGGCCAAGGGGTTATTTGGATCAGGTTTCAAATGAATTAAAATGTCTCTATTGAATGGTGGCTCTCCATCAGCATTTTCAAAGACCACAGCAACTTCATTGACAGTAGGATTGTTATAGCGTCTAGGGTCTTGGTCTCTGTCTTGTTTAATGGCCATGATAATATTTGGCATGACGGTGCCATGTTCTACTGCCTTCTGTTGTTCTTCTAATTCAACGTCACGTAGCATTTTGTAGGCCGAAACAAAGGGATTAATATTATCCAATTGAAGAGCAATGATACTCATTAAAGTTGGATGACATTTCACATTTTCTGGAGACTGTATCCGTTGTTCTACAGCGCTTGCAGTATCTAAAATGTACAGTTGTGCATATGCTGGAGGTTGATCTTGAGCAGGATGGAGTGTTCCCGTGCGATGATAAATTTGCCCATGAATTCGGAAACAGTAAGGGCCGTGTCCAGGTGGTGGAGAAACATGGGCACCCATGGAGGCAAAAGCAAAAGAACTATTAATGCTCCTGATATTCTGCATCAAATTTTTACTGTACTCACTCTCTCCTTTCAGCAGGCGTTGGAAGACCTCCGGGTATTGAGGTAATGGTACCTTAACTTTTCCCTTGTGGCAACAAAGAGTAAAGTGTTTATCTGATGGGCGTTCATCAGTAAAATGTCGAGCCTCACAATGTTCACATATTACATTCATGAAACCACAGGTATGTTCTGCAATAGCATGATCCTGATCAATAAATCCCATTGGCTGAAGGAAAGGTGAAGATAAGAAAGGTAGATTTTTATTGTGTAATCCTACACAGATGAGACGTGGAAAGGACGTAGAATCAAAACATTCAAGAAAAGAAGAAGTTGAATATAAATTGCGTTGTGGCTCTTGCAATGTAGAAGTGGAAGAACGTGTGCGTACGTCACGACGTCTATCAGCCAAATGGGTCAAGTGGAGTTGTTTAGACGTAGGAGACAGCGTATCTTGATGCATCTGTCTTGTCCTTTTTTTGCGGATAATGTTAGACTGTTTGCTGTATGGCGTCTCCTCAGCAGAGTGTTTTCTTTTAGATGTGGCCTTGCGATGTGGTAAAGGCTGTTCAGTAGTAGTTAACACAGTAGAAGAAGAGGTGGCAGCAGTATGAGGATCAGACAAAGAGGTGGCAGCAGTATGAGGGTCAGACGAAGAAGTGGCAGCAGAATGAGGATCAGACGAAAAGGTGTCAGCAGTATGAGGATCAGACGAAGAGGTGGCAGCAGTATGACGGTCAGACGAAGAGGTGGCAGCAGTATGAGGGTCACAGGAAGAGGTGGCAGCAGTATGAGGGTCAGACGGATCTCCAGTAGGCATGAACTCTTGTTGTTTGCGTCTTTGAGGCGCAGGGATGGATTTTTTGCCTAATTGTTCCGTCCTTCCTTCAAAAGACTCTTTTGAAACGCGTGTTTTCAAAGCAGCCTTTTCCTTATCCAAGCAAAGTCGTCTTTCTTCACAACTCTCCTCGGCACGCTTCTTGCGCATACGCACAGACTCCTTTTGAACCTTTGCTTCTTTGCTTCCCATGGAGGTCATGGGAGGTGTTAAAGGCTGTTCACTTGGTAGAATGTCAGTAGACGAAGAGGCAGGAGTAGTATCTTTCTCAGACGGTTCTTCAATGACAGTAATTTGTTGTTTTTCCCGTCTGGCACGCGCATCCATTGTTCTTTTTGACTTTCGTTGACTTCTTTCTTCAGAAGACAGTTCAGCAATACGTTTCTTCGAAGCAGCCTTTGCAGCATCCAACCGAAAACGTCTCATTGGAGAAGACAGTTTGGCAATGCGTTTCACTTTAGCAGCCTTAAGACGTTGTAAACGAAGACGTCTCTCTTCCGAAGTCTCCTCTGTAATGCGTTTGGCGTGAGCAGCCTTAACACGATCTAAGCGAAGACGTCTCTCTTCCGAGGTCTCCTCAGCAGTGCGTTTCGCCTTAGCAGCCTTATCACTATCTAAGCGAAGACGCCTCTCTTCTGAAGTCTCCTCTGCAATACGTTTCGCCTTAGCAGCGTTACGAAGATCTAACCGAAGACGTCTCTCTTCGGAAGTCTCCTCTGCAATGCGTTTAGCTTTAGCAGCCTTATCACGATCTAACCGAAGACGTGTCTGTTCCGAAGTCTCCTCTGCACGCTTCTTCTTAGGCGTAGATGCAGCCTCCTTGGCAAGAGCGATATTTTTTGTTGGAGAGCTCATCTTAATAAGAATAGTCAGTCAATCAAATCCAAAATGAGCTAGAGTGTGTTAGTAAAGGAAACAATCAATAATAACTATGTCTAAATAGGCAAAAACAATAAAAGGAAAGTGTGTATTTCAATAACCTGTGAAAATGAAATGATGGAGTTCTTTAAAGTACGAAACAAATATTTCATGATGTTTAGTGTATGGAGTAGTGAATGGAAATCAGTGTGTTCAAAGTCCTTAAAAAGAGACTTAAAGGCAAGACAAATGGATGTAAGGGCCCTTTGAGAGGTGCGTTGTAAAAGCAGATTTCCAACATTGTAAAAAAAGCGCTTAAAGTACCGATATGACATGAAGTTCCGCATAACTGGCAGGAGGGGTGGAGTTGCAGAAGGTGGTGCAAAATGGGAGATGGAGTGTTATTGTATACCTTAAACATAGGGTTTTGGGATTATAGGGGAAGTAGTGTTTTTTGTGTTTCTTGCTGGAGTTGGTGGAAACAGCGGCATTAGCAGCGAGCGTGAAATGGCACAATGTGACCAAGCATGGTGAAAATAGAATTAAGGCCATTTCTGGAGTACATGGTGAAACAGGCAGGTCAATGTAAAAATCAACGTTAATCAGGCGATGTAGCGTGGCCCTACGCAACCGCACCCGTGGTGACGGGTTTGGGGAACTTGCGTTAATAATGGAAATATTTCCACCTGTTATTGAATAATGTAAATCAGCATGTACAACGCGCGTGTGAAATGGGCCCCAGTCGGTCATAGAGTGTAAAATGGCATGCAAGCAATATATTTGGTATGTAAAAGTAGTTAGTTAATGTCCAACTGTGACGACAGGCCCTGTCACATTAGCGGTAATTTAAAATAGCGGGGAAAAAAAACGGTATCCGTGGCGTTTGGTGCATAGCCACAGCATAACCGCTTCACTTGCGTTAATCGCCATAGTCAGTATATATTGACTTGCGGCTTGTGCGGCAATTGGGGTTTAGCACTTGCGGCAGGTGGTGGGGCGATAAAAAACGGTGGGTGACCGTGATTTATTTTGCGGCAGCACCTGGCACAAGAGCCAAAGCGCACTTGCGGCATCTGGCGCAAGTCCCTATATACGGACTATGGCGATTACCAGAACCGATCCGCAACTCGCAATGAGCGCTTCGCGCCGATAGCTAGCGTGTCAGCAACGACTCGCAATGATTGCGAGTCGTTGGTAAGGCGCGAGCAATGTCCGCGAAGCGCTCATTGCGAGTTTCCGGCTCCGTGGAACGACGGATGAGAGGCGAGTCCCCTGCCCGAAAATAGAACCAGGGGCCCGGCCATAAAATCGCAGACACAGCGCTATGTATGTCTATAGGAAGTGAGGCGCGATTCTGATTGGTCGCTCTGTGCTAACGGCGACCAATCAGAATTGCGGCGCACTTCCCATAGAGATAGAATGGACGATTTTTGTCCATTCTATCTCTATGGGAAGTGCGCCGCAATTCTGATTGGTCGGCGTTAGCACACAGCGACCAATCAGAAGAGCGCCTCACATCTCATAGACATACATAGCGGTGTATCGCCGATTTTATGGCCGGAAATAGAACCAGAAGGGCGGGCATATATTTAGCGAGACACCGCTAATGTATGTCTATGGGAAGTGAGGCGCTCTTCTGATTGGTCGCTGTGTGCTAACGGCGACCAATCAGAATAGCGCCTCACTTCCCGTAGACATACATTAGCGGTGTCTCGCGAAAAATATGGCCGCCCTTCTGGTTCGATTTTCGGCGACGGGGCTCGGCTATTTCCGGTCGGAAAAAAATTTTTTCTCTATTTTTCTATCTTTATTTGTATCTATTTTTCTATCTATTTTCTTATCTATCTATCTTTCTATTTATCTAAGAATATAGACAGAAAAATAGATACAAATAAATATACATAAATGCATAACATTTTTTTTTTTTACCCGAAATAGCCGAGCCCCGTCCCCGAAAATAGAACCAAAAGGGTGGCCATATTTTTCGCGATACACCGCTAATCTATGTCTATGGGAAGTGAGGCGCGATTTTGATTGGTCGCTGTGTGCTTACGGCGACCAATCAGAATAGCGCCTCACTTCTCAATGCATCTCTATGGGAATGCGCCCTCCAATCACAATCGTGGCGCCATTTTCGAAAATCCACAGCGGCCAATCACAATCGCGCCTCAATTCTCAATGCATCTCTATGGGAAGATGCGCAGAGAATGCGATTGGTCGGCGGTCACCGGGAAGAGCGGCAAGTTGTATTGGCGGCGCCTGAATGAGTATTCGGGCACAGCGGTCTCATAAACCGCGGAGGCCGCTAGAAGCGCCGAAGTTTGCGCTTGTAGCGCAGAAGTCGGCACTTTTAGTGGCGAAGTGTCCGAACTGTGGCGCAGGCTCCATGCAGCGCCGATTGGCGCTGCATGGCGCAAAAGAGTAAAAGTGGTGAAAATAAAAGAAAAAGAGGTGAAAATAAAACGGAGCATCAGGCATATAGACTCTGATGTGAAAAGGTAGATTTCAAAAAGGATATCTTAGCTGATCAATCGCAGAAATCGATCCGGCGCTTGCTTCCCGACGGGCCTCACGAAGGATGGATATCTTGGCTGAAATATAGTCCAACAGATGGTCCAGCGGTAGCTTCTCGTTCTCCCTCAAAGACCCTCACGAAAGATGGATTTCTTGGGCGAACGATAGTCCAACAGATGGTCCAGCGTTAGTTTTTTCTTTGTCTCGCAAACAGAATTCAAAGAGGTTGAAGATTCAAATTTCCCGCTATAAATAGCGGCCTTATCTGATTGGTGGGCGGCAACCTCAGAAAGATGGCACCATGATTCTGATTGGCCGCTGTGGATGTTCAAAAGTTGCGGCGCGATTGTGATTGGACGGCGCATTCCCATAGAGATGCATTGAGAAATGAGGCGCTCTTCTGATTGGTCGCTGTGTGCTAACGCCGACCAATCAGAATTGCGGCGCACTTCCCATAAAGATAGAATGGACGATTTTTGTCCATTCTATGTCTATGGGAAGTGCGCCGCAATTCTGATTGGTCGCCGTTAGCACAGAGCGACCAAACAGAAGAGCGCCTCACTTCCCATAGACATACATAGCGGTGTATCCGCGATTTTATGGCCGCAAAAGAGAACCAGGGACCCGGCCATAAATTTGGCGACACGCCGCTAATGTATGTCTATGGGAAGTGAGGCGCGATTCTGATTGGTCGCTGTGTGCTAACGCCGACGAATCAGAATGGCGCCTCACTTCCCATAGAGAAACATTAGCGGTGTCTCGCGAAATATATTGCCGGCCTTCTGGTTCTATTTTCGGCCACGGGGCTCGGCTATTTCCGGTGCAAAAAATTTTTTTCTCTATTTATGTATCTTTATTTTTATCTATTTTTCTATCTATATTATGAGATAGATAAATAGATAAGAAAAAAGATAGAAAAATAGATAAAAAGAAAAAAAGAAAGAAAAAAAAAATATATATATTTTTTTTTGACCGGAAATAGCCGAGCCCCGTGGCCGAAAATAGAACCAGAAGGCCGGCAATATATTTGGCGAGACACCGCTAATGTTTGTCTATGGGAAGTGAGGCGCGATTCTGATTGGTCGGCGACAAGACACAGCGACCAATCAGAATCGCGCCTCACTTCCCATAGACATACATTAGCGGCGTGTGGGCAAATTTATGGCCGGGTCCCTGGTTCTCTTTTGCGGCCATAAAATCGCGGACACACCGCTATGTATGTCTATGGGAAGTGAGGCGCGATTCTGATTGGTCGCTGTGTGCTTCCGCTGACCAATCAGAATCGCGCCTCACTTTTAGCGGTAAATTTGAAAGTCCTAAAGCGCCCATTCTATGTCTATGGGAAGTGAGGCGCGAATCTGATTGGTCGCTGTGTGCTATCGCCGACCAATCAGAATCGCGCCTCACTTCCCATATACATACATAGTGGTGTGTCTGCGATTTTATGGCCGGGCCCCTGGTTGTATTTTCGGCCAGGGGACTCGGCTCTGATCCGTCGTTCCACGGGCCCGGAAACTCGCAATCAGTGGTTCGCGGACATTGCTCGCGCCTTACCAACGACTCGCAATCATTGCGAGTCGTTGCTGATACGCTAGCTATCGGCGCGAAGCGCTGATTGCGAGTTTGCGGCCCCGTCGAACTACCGACCAGAGCCGAGTCCCCTGGCCGAAAATAGAACCAGGGGCCCGGCCATAAAATCGCGGACACACCGCTATGTATGTCTATGGGAAGTGACTCGAGATTCTGATTGGTCGGCGACAGCACACAGGGACCAATCAGAATCGCGCCTCACTTCCCATAGACATAGAATGGGCGCTTTTAGACTTTCAAATTTACCGCTAAAAGTGAGGCGCGATTCTGATTGGTCAGCGGAAGCACACAGCGACCAATCAGAATCGCGCCTCACTTCCCATAGACATACATAGCGGTGTGTCCGCGATTTTATGGCCACAAAAGAGAACCAGGGACCCGGCCATAAATTAGCCGACACGCCGCTAATGTATGTCTATGGGAAGTGATTCTGATTGGCTGGCGGCAGTAGACAGCGACCAATCAGAAGAGCACCTCACTTCTCATAGAGATAGAATGGAGGATTTTTCGTCCATTCTATCGCAATGAGAAGTGAAGAGGAGGTCGGAGCCGAAGATGGCGAAAAGAAGAGAGAAGACCCCCGGGGCCGGACGAAGAGGACGCGTGGCCGGACGGAGGACTTGTGGATCGGACGGACGATGAGATGAAGAAGAAGACATGTAAGTGTGTTAGGGCGGTGTGTTAGGGCGGCGGTGGGTTAGGCGACGGCGGGGGCTTAGGGTGTAGCGCCTTAGGGGTTAGCGACAGTGGCGGGGACAGCGACGGGGGCTTAGGAGGCGGCAGGGCTTAGGGGGTATCGGCGGGGGTAGCGCCGGGGGCTTAGGAGGCGGCGGGGCTTAGGGTGTATCGGCGGGGGGTAGGGGCTTAGGGGATAGGGGCTTAGGGCTGCGGTGCTTAGTCGGCGGGGGGTAGCAATGGGGGCTTAGGAGGCGGCGGGGCTTAGGGGGTATCGGCGGGGGGTAGGGGGTAGGGGCTGCGGGGCTTAGTTGGCGGGGGTAGCGCCGGGGGCTTAGGAGGCGGCGGGGCTTAGGGGGTATCAGCGCGGGGGTAGGGGCTTAGGGGTCCGGGGCTTAGTCGGCGGGGGTAGCGCCGGGGGCTTAGGAGGCGGCGGGGCTTAGGGGGTATCGGCGGGGGGTAGGGGCTTAGGGGGTAGGGGCTGCGGGGCTTAGAGGATAGGGCTTAGGGGGTATCGGCGGGGGCTTAGGGGGCTGCGGGCCTTAGAGGATAGGGCTTAGGCTTAGGAGGCGGGCTTAGGGGGTAGGGGCTTAGGGGCGGCAGGGTAGGGGCTTAGGGCGGGCTTAGGGGGTAGGGGTTTAGGGGCGGCAGGGTAGGGGCGCCAGCGGGCTTAGGGGGTAGGGGCTTAGGGTCGGCGGTGTAGGGGCTTAGGGGGGCGAGCAGGCTTAGGGGGTAGGGGCTTAGGGGCGGCAGGGTAGGGGCTTAGGGGCGGAGGGGTAGGGGCTTAGGGCGGGCTTAGGGGGTAGGGGCTTAGGGGCGGAGGGGTAGGGGCTTAGGGGCACCAGCGGGCTTAGGGGTAGGGGCTTAGGGTCGGCGGTGTAGGGGCTTAGGGGCGCGAGCGGGCTTAGGGGGTAGGGGCTTAGGGCCGGCGGGGTAGGGGCTTAGGGGCGGCGGGGTTTAGGTGATAGCGGCAGCGGCGGCGGGGTTTAGTATGCGGCGGGGTTAGGAGGCGGGCTTAGGGGGTAGGGGCGCCGGGGCGCCGGGGTAGGGGCTTAGGGGCGGCGGGGTTTAGGGGTTAGCGGCGCGGGGGTTTAGTATGCGGCGGGGTTAGGAGGCGGGCTTAGGGGGTAGGGGCTTAGGGGCGGCAGGGTAGGGGTGGCGGGGTTTAGGGGATAGCGCCAGCGGCGGAGGGGGTTTATTATGCGGCGGGGCTTAGGGGGTAGGGCGGCGGGGCGGCGGGGTTTAGGGGGTAGCGGCAGCGGCGGGGCTTAGGGAGTAGGGGCTTAGGAGGTGGGCTTAGGAGGCAGGCTTAGGGGGTAGGGGCTTAGGCGGCGGGGGTTTAGTATGCGGCGGGGCTTAGGGGCGGCGGTGTTTAGGGGATAGCGGCATGGTGCTGTAGTATACCATAACGGTGTACACTACAGCCCCATGCTGTGGCTTTGTTCGCGGGGCAACGACTCGCAATGCCCGCTTCGCGGGCATTGCTTCGCGAGTCGCGTGCCCGCTAGGCGGCCACGGACAGGGTCCTGGAGAAAGTTCCGAGCTACACGAACAAAGCCACAGGAAGTAGCGCCGGTCAGATGGAAGTCAGCTACGGCAATTATATAATAGAAATTAGATGACTGTGCTATCATTAACCACACTGAGGAGCTCAGCACGTCCCGATTCCATAATTACAGCAAACTGAACGAAGGAATCATTACAGAAAACTTGTAGTTGCCACCATAGAGCATTTTTGCAGATGTACAGTTGTGGCCAAAAAGTATTGACACCCCTGCAATTCTGTCAGATAATACTCAGTTTCTTCCTAAAAATGATTGCAATCACAAATTCTTTGGTATTATTATCTTCATTTAATTTGACTTCAATGAAAAAACACAAAAAGAATTGTCCTAAAGCCAAATTGGATTTAATTCCACAACAAACATAAAAAAGGGGGTGGACAAAAGTATTGGCACTGTTAAAAAAATCATGTGATGCTTCTCTAATTTTTGTAATTAACAGCACCTGTAACTTACCTGTGGCACCTAACAGGTGTTGGCAATAACTAAATCACACTTGCAGCAAATTGACATGGATTAAAGTTGACTCAACCTCTGTCCTGTGTCCTTGTGTGTACCACATTGAGCATGGAGAAAAGAAAGAAGACCAAAGAACTGTCTGAGGACTTGAGAAACCAAATTGTGAGGAAGCATGAGCAATCTCAAGGCTACAAGTCCATCTCCAAAGACCTGAATGTTCCTGTGTCTACAGTGCGCAGTGTCATCAAGAAGTTTAAAGCCCATGGCACTGTGGCTAACCTCCCTAATAGGGATGGGCGAATCTACTCGCTAGGACTCGTTACTCGGCGAGTAGTAAGGGACTCGCAGGACTCGGTACTCGGCGAGTTTCCCAGTGATGACTCGCACGAGTCCAATGCAAATCAATATCAATCCTAGTTTTGTCAGAAACACTGACAAAACTAGGATTGCCATTGTTTGCATTAGACTCCTGCGAGTCATCACTGGCTACTGTGCCAGTGATAGCAGGGAGACTCGCAAAGTAACTGCTGTTTCTTTGCGAGCCGAGTCCAGTTGTCTTCTCTGTGCAGCTCCAGGGTCCTAGAGCCCGCCTGCTCACAGAGATATAGCAGTGCTGAGATTGTTCTCAGTCTGCTCATTCTCTGTGCATAGACATCTATCTATTCACAGGGATGAGCAGAGAGGACATCGCGTTTTGGACTACGTCGGACGGAAGAGGATTTTTTTAATTAAAGATGGAGTCCCTAATGGCTTTTTTTTTTATTTCAAATAAAAAATTTTCTCTGTGTTTTTTTAACCCTTTATTGGAGATTCTTAGTGGCTGGGTCAAACGTGGCCTGACATTAAGAATCTCGGGCTTAATACCAGCTTGTATAACAAAGCTGGTATTAACCCCTTTATTACCCAGCGTGCTACCGCCACCAGGGCCGCTGGAAGAGCGGGGTTCAGCGCCAGAGGATGGCGCTTCAATGAACGCGCCATCTTCTGGGCGGCTGCGGGCTGCAATTTGCAGCGGGGGGTGCCCAGAAAGCTTGGGCATCCCTGCGCTGCGGATTCCAGCCCTCAGCTGCTTAGCTGTACCTGGCTAGACATAGAAATTGCGCGGAGCCCCACGCATTTTTTAAAAATTATTTAATGAATTTCAGAGTCAGAGTCTCAGAGTCAGAGTCAGAATCTCAGAATTTCATGAAATAATTTAAAAAAAATGCGTGGGGCTCCGCGCAATTTCTATGTCTAGCCAGGTACAGCTAAGCAGCTGGGGGCTGGAATCCGCAGCGCAGGGATGCCCAAGCTTTCTGGGCACCCCCCGCTGCAAATTGCAGCCCGCAGCCGCCCCAGAAGATGGCGCGTTCATTGAAGCGCCATCCTCGGGCGCTGAACCCCGCTCTTCCAGCGGCCCTGGTGGCGGTAGCACGCTGAGTAATAAAGGGGTTAATACCAGCTTTGTATTATCAGCTGGCCCTAAGCCCGAAATTTATGGCGGTCACGCCAATATTAGACATGACCGCCATGAATTTCTATTAAATTGTTTTAAAAAAAACACAACACAAAGAAAATTTTTTATTAGAAATAAAAAAAAAAGCCATTAGGGACTCCATCTTTAATTAAAAAAATCCTCTTCCGTCCGACGCAGTCCAAAACGCGATGTCCTCTCTGCTACATCCCCTGTGTATAGATATAGATCTCTATGCACAGGGAATGAGCAGACTGAGAACAATCTCAGCTCTGCTACATCATCTCTGTGCACAGACATTCATGTCTGTACACAGGGATTGAGCAGACTGAGAACAATCTCAGCACTGCTACATCAGGCAGCAGGCAGGCTCTAGGACCCTGGAGCTGGCAGCCAGCACAGAGGAGACAGGACTCTTATCTGTGCGAGTCAGCGATTACTTACAAAGTAAACGAGCAATGCAAATAAATGACAAAACTAGGATTGCTTCAGGCTGAAGCTTCCGAGACACATCTGCGAGTTGTAAATCTCACACTACTCGCTATTACTCGCTTCCCCATTCATTAACATTGGACTCGCTAGACTCGCAACGAGTAGCGAGTCCTGGGCTCGGACTCGCTAGAGTCAAGCGATTCCGAGTAATTTAGGATTCGCCCATCACTACTCCCTAAATGTGGATGGAAAAGAAAAATTGACGAGAGATTGTACGGATGATGGATAAAGAACCTCGACTAACATCCAAAAAAGTTCAAGCTGCCCTGCAGTCCGAGGGTACAACAGTGTCAACCCGTACTATCCGTCGGCATCTGAATGAAAAGGGACTGTATGGTAGGAGACCCAGGAAGACCCCACTTCTTACCCCGAGACATATAAAAGCCAGGCTGGAGTTTGCTAAAACTTACCTGAGTAAGCCTACAACGTTTTGGAACAATGTTCTCTAGTCAGATGAGAAAAAAGTAGAGCTTTTTGGGCAAAGGCATCAACATAGAGTTTACAGGAGAAAAAAAGAGGCATTCAAAGAAAAGAGCATGGTCCCTACAGTCAAACATGGCGGAGGTTCCTTGATGCTTTGGGGTTACTTTGCTGCCTCTGGCACTGGACTGCTTGACCGTGTGCATGGCATTATGAAGTCTGAAGACTACCAACAAATTTTGCAGCATAATCTAGGGCCCAGTGTGAGAAAGCTGGGTCTCCCTCAGAGGTCATGGGTCTTCCAGCAGGACAATGACCCAAAACACACTTCAAAAAGCACTAGAAAATGGTTTGAGAAAGCACTGGAGACTTCTAAGGTGGTCAGCAATGAGTCCAGACCTGAATCCCATAGAACACCTGTGGAGAGATCTAAAAATGGCAGTTTGGAGAAGGCACCCTTCAAATATCAGGGACCTGGAGCAGTTTGCCAAAGAAGAATGGTCTAAAATTCCAGCAGAGCATTGTAAGAAACTCATTGATGGTTACCAGAAGCGGTTGAACGTAGTTATAAAAGGTTGTGCAACCAAGTATTAGGCTGAGGGTGCCAATACTTTAGAATTTTTGGAGTTTTGTGTGAAATGATCAATGTTTTGCTTTTTGCTTCATTCTCTTTTTGTGTTTTTTCATTGAAGACAAATTAAATGATGATAATAATACCAAAGAATTTGTGATTACATAGTAACATAGTAACATAGTTTTTAAGGTTGAAGGAAGACTTTAACTTTAGTTCAACCCATAGCCTAACATGTTGATCCAGAGGAAGGCAAAAAAAAACCATGTGGCAACACTAAGCTCCACATTGGGGGAAAAAATTCCTTCCTTCCTTCCTGCTATGGCAATCAGACTAGTTCCCTGGATCAACGCCCTATCAAAGAATCTAGTATGTATAACCGGTAATATTATAGTTTTCAAGAAAGGCATCCAGGCCCTTCTTAAATGTTAGTAGTGACTCACTCATTACAACATCATGTGGCAGAGAGTTCCATAGTCTCACTGCTCTTAAGGGGGTGTCACACGCGTCAATATCGCCTGCACGATATCGTCTGCACGTGACGTTGCAGCGATATTGACGCGTGTGACATACTGCATCAACCAGCGATAAATCGCTGGTTGATGATCGCCAGGTTTCAGAATCAGCTCTGAAACCTGGCGATTGCCGCCCGGTGGACACGCAGCATCGCTGCGTGTGACACCGGGACTAGCGATATTCCAGCTCCCAGCGCCTGTCACAAGCGCTGGGAGCTGGTCTCCAAGGTACACTGCGGGTAACTAGGCAGCGCGCGCTGCCTAGATACCCGACGTGTACCTTAGTTACCAGCCTCCTCCGCTCACCCGTGAGCGGAGGAGGCTGGTAACTAAGGTACACGTCGGGTATCTAGGCAGCGCGCGCTGCCTAGTTACCCGCAGTGTACCTTGGAGACCAGGCTGCTCCCGCTTCCAGCAGGCTGGCAGCGGGAGCAGGACATCGTGGAAACGATATTTAAATCGTTTCCATGATGTCACTGGTCAATTGATCGCTGGTGAGTCTGTCTGTGTGACAGCTCACCAGCAATCAGCCGTCAATGTCGTCAGCGATCATATCGCTGACGACATTGACACGTGTGACACCCCCTTTACAGTAAAGAATCCGCGTCTGTGATTATGATTAAACCTTCTTTCCTCCAGACGTAGAGGATGCCCCCTTGTCCCAGTCTCAGGCCTAAGAGTAAAGAGATCATTAGAAAGGTCTCTGTACTGTCCCCTCATATATTTATACATTATTATAAGATCACCCCTAAGCCTTCGTTTTTCCAAGCTAAATAACCCCAAGTTTAATAACCTGTCTTGGTATTGCAGACCCCTCAGTCCTCTAATAACCTTGGTCGCTCTTCTCTGGACCCGCTCTAGTTCAGCTATGTCTTTCTTATACACCGGAGACCAGAATTGTACACAGTATTCTAAGTGTGGTCGCACTAGTGACTTGTATAGAGGTAAAATTATGTTCTCCTCATGAGCTTCTATGCCTCTTTTAATGCATCCCATTATTTTATTTGCCTTTGCAGCAGCTGCCTGACACTGGCCACTAAATGTGAGTTTGTCATCTACCCATACACCCAGGTCTTTTTCAGTGACAGTTTTGCCCAGTGTTTTATAATTAAGCACATAATTATACCTTTTGTTTCCTCTGCCCAAGTGCATGACCTTACATTTATCACCATTAAAGCTCATTTGCCATTTATCAGCACAAGCTTCTAGTTTACATAAATCCTCCTGTAATATAAAATTGTCCTCCTCTGTATTAATTACCCTGCAGAGTTTAGTGTCATCTGCAAATATTGAGATTCTACTCTATATGCCCCCTACGAGGTCATTAATAAATATATTAAAAAGAATCGGGCCCAACACTGACCCCTGTGGTACCCCACTGTTAACTGTGACCCATTCTGAGTGTGTTCCATTAATGACCACCCTTTGTTTCCTATCGCTAAGCCAGTTCTTAACCCACTTACACATATTTTCCCCTATCCCCATTGCTCTCATTTTATGTATCAACCTTTTGTGTGGCACCGTATCAAAAGCTTTTGAAAAGTTCATATACACCACATCCACTGCATTTCTTTGGTCCAGTCCAGAACTTAATTCTTCATAGAAGTTTATCAGATTAGTTTGACAGGAACGGTCCCTCGTAAAACCATGTTGATATTGGGTCATGAGGTTATTTTTCTTCAGATACTCCAGTATAGCATCTCTTAGAAAACCCTCTAGGATTTTACCCACAGTAGAGGTTAAACTTACTGGCCTATAATTTCCAAGTTCAGTTTTTGTTCCCTTTTTGAATATTGGCACCACATTTGCTATACGCCAGTCCTGTGGTACAGACCCTGTTATTATGGAATCTTTAAAGATTAAAAATAATGGTCTATCTATGACAGTACTTAATTCCTGCAGCACTTATGGGTGTATCCCATCCGGGCCCGGGGATTTGTCAATTTTAGTGATTTTTAGACGATGCCGTACTTCCTGCTGGGTTAAGCGGGTGACATTTAATTGACAGTTTTTGTAACCACTGATCAAATTGTCTGTCATGGGATTTTCTTGTGTAAATACTGTTGAAAAAAAGTCATTTAGCATATTGGCTTTTTCCTCATCCTCATCCATCATTTTACCCAGATTTTTAAAGGGGCCAACACAATCATTTTTAGTTTCTTACTATTTATGTAGTTAAAAAATATTTTGGGATTATTTTTACTTTCTCTGGCAATGAGTCTCTCTGTCTCAATCTTTGCTGCCTTGATTTGCTTTTTACAAATGTTATTTAATTTTCTGTATTTATTTAATGCCTCATCACTACCTACTTGCTTTAATTCCCTAAATGCTTTCTTTTTGTCATTTATTGCGCCCCTTACAGCCTTATTTAGCCATAGTGGTTTCCTCCTATTTCTAGCATGTTTATTCCCATAGGGTATATATTGTGCACAGGCCCTATTCAGGATGTTAATAAACGTCTCCCACTTGCCATGTGTACTTTTATGTCTCAGGATATCGTCCCAGTTTATTGCACTAAGATCATCTCTCAACCGTTGGAAATTTGCCTTCCTGAAGTTTAGTGTCCTTGTAGCCCCTCTACACACACTCATTAAAGGATACTTGAAAACTTATTATTTTATGATCACTATTACCCAAGTGATCTCCTACCCGTATATTTGATATGCGGTCCGGCCTGTTGGTTAATATTAGGTCCAGCAGTGCCCCCCTTCTTGTTGGGTCCTGAACATAGTTGTCAAAAACCTATTTCCTTTGCTGGAACTGCAGGTTTCTGTTCCCCAATGTATTACAGGGTAGTTGAAGTTCCCCATAATAATGACTTCTCCCTGAGTCGCTGCTTCATCTATTTGGTTTATGAGGATATTCTCCTCCACTTCCATTATTGTTGGGGACTTATAACAAACCCCTATCAGTAATTTATTATTTTTTCCCCCTTCCCTTATCTCCACCACAGAGACTCTACATTTCCATTAGATTCACCTATATTATCACGCAGGATGGGTTTTAAGGATGATTTTACGTATAAACATACACCTCTACTCGCTTATTTGTACGGTCATTTCTGAACAGACTATAGCCCTGTAAATTAACAGCCCAGTCATTGCTCTCATCCAGCCATGTCTCCGATATCCCCACCCTGTCATAATTATTTTCCAACAAAATCAATTCTAATTACTCCATTTTGTTTGTAAGGCTTCTGGCATTAGTGTACATGCACTTTATGCATCTCTCTTTACCTCTATTCCTTCCTACTATATTGACAGTTCTAACCCATGCCACCCCCAATTTTATTACTTGTACCCAGGTTACTAATTACACTATCTTCCCCTCCTGTACAATGAATACCCTCCCCCCCAATCCCTAGTTTAAACACTTCTCCAACCTTCTAGCCATTTTCTCCCCCAGCACAGCTGCACCCTCCCCATTGAGGTGCAGCCCGTCCCTAGCATAGAACCTGTAGCCAACCTAGAAGTATTGATTGTCAATAACAATACCACTACGTCAGAGGAACACTTGAATCCGTCTGACCAGGCGGAGGACAACGGCTCCGAGGGGCAGCTGAAGGACTGGTGTCAGAAGCCACACTCCACTGCTTTATACCAAAAGCATGGAGTTTACTGGGTAGTTCAAGAATATGAACATGTCTGTAGTAAACATCCTTTTTAGACTTTGGGCAGATAAAAGGGGTATGACATCATATCCCCACTGGAGGCCATCCGCCCATTAAAGAGAGTACCGGCCTGCACCACCAGCTCACTATCAATATGCCAAAGAGATGTTATGGAAAATGAAGGAGGCTGGGGTGATCAGAGATAGTTGTATTCCCTGGGCAACTCAACTAAAGAAAAAAGATGGTACAAAGAGATTGTGTGTTGACTACAGGCAGATAAATTGCATTACACATAAGAATGCTTACCCTTTACCCAGAATCAAAAAGTCATTAGCTGCACTGAGAACTGCTAACTATATTTCCACCTTAGATCTCACCAGTGGGTTTTGGCAGGATCCCGTGGCAGAGGCGGACACAACACCGATAGGCTTCTGTTAGTTTAAATGCATGCCATTTGGACTCTGCAATGCACAAGGGATGTTCCAGATGTTGATGGAGTGTTGCCTGGGGCACAGACACTTTGAGACCGTGCTATTGTACCTAGATGATGTCACAGTCTACTCATGGACGTACTGTATGAAGACCACTTGAAGCACCTGGCTGAGGTATTTGAGGCATCATCCAAGTTTGGCATGAAAGTGAAGCCATCAAAGTGCCACTTACTGAAGACCATGGTACAGTACCTAGGACACATGGTCAGCGCTGAAGGGGTGGCACTAGACCCTGATAAACTCACAGTAAGTAAGGATTGGCCAAGGCCCACCACCATCAAAGAGGTACGACAGTTTCTGAGACTGGTAGGCTACTAAGGGAGGTTTATCAAAGGCTTCACAAAGATATCAGCACCTTTGCAAGACCTCCTGGTGGGCCAGTCCAAGAAGGCCAAGAACCCAAGTCCTCTGTTTGAATGGGGTAGCAAAGTAGAAGACTCCTTCAATCAGTTGACGTGGGCTCTTACAGGGGATGAGATCCTGGCCTACCCTGACTATGGCCATTTGTGTTCTACACAGATGCCAGCAATGTGGGATTGAGAGCCAAGTTATCCCAGGGACTGAGAGGCAAAGAAAGAGTGATTGCCTATGCCAGCAGGAAGCTTCATCCTACAGAAAGGAACCCCAACAACTATAGCTCCTTAGGCTAGAGTTCCTTGCCATAGTCTGGGCTGTAACTGAACACTTTAAGCATTACCTGGCATCAGCAAAGTTTACCATCTATACGGACAACAACTCGCTGACCCACTTGGAAAACGCAAAGTTATATGTACTGGAACAGGGATGGATGGCCTGGTTGTCCAATTACAACTTTACCATCAAGTACCGGGCAGGGCATAAGAACGCCAATGCTAATGTACTGTTCAGGATTCCCCACCTGCTAGATGTGGGAGAAGACCCAGAGGGGCTGGAAGAGATAGAGCTACAGGCTTTTCACCGCAGCAGTGTGTCCCAGTATTCCCATGGTGTGAGAAACAAGAGGCCTGTTCTGCAAGAAGCCACGTTCAACCCATTATCCCACCATGGTTGGGCAGAGATGCAAGACAGTAACCCAGCAAATGCCTAGTCAAAGAGTTTCTGAAGCAAGCCGACTCACACCCTGGTCCAGATGTCCCACCAGAGGCACAACAGCTGTGGAAAGAGAACAGCAAGTTATTCAACTATGCTAGTAAGCTGTGCAGGAGGCACATCAATGTTCAAACCCATTAGTTGGTGTGACAGATAGTGGTCTCGAAGATAAATGTCCAGGTGGTCCTGGAAACATACTATGAAGGAGCAGGGCACTTCGGGTGGAAGAAACTGGAGGTGCTGTTACGTGAAAGATTCTACTGGGTTGGCATGAGAAAGGCCATCGAGACATGGTGCAGAGACTGTGGCCTATGCAACCTGCGAAGGAAGGATCGTGACAGTCAGAGAGCTCCTCTACAGCCTATTGTCACAAGGCAACCAGTTTAACTCGTACCTTTGGACCATGTGAAGCTAACCCCAAGCCGGTCAGGCTATGTCTACGCACTCACCATTGTAGATCACTATTCTCATTTCTTGGCAGTAGCACCAGTAAAAGACTTGACAGCGAAGACAGCAACAAGAGCCTTCCAAGCCCATTTCTACAGACCCCATGGCTATCCTGAACAGGTACTTACAGATCAAGATCCAGCATTCAAGGCAGAGGTGTTCCAGGAGTTTTGCAACTTTTACAGCTGCAAGAAAATAAGAAAAACACCGTACCATCCACAAACCAATGGCATGTGTGAGAAGATGACCAAGTAGTGATAGACCTGTTGAAGACTTTGCTACTGGAAGAGAAAAGTATGTGGCCAGAAAAGTTGCCAGACAGAGGACTTGTACAATCATATTCCTGTGACCTCCACAAACTGTACTCCTGTCTACCTTATGAGAGCAATACCTGGCAAGCTGCCCATAGACCTAGACATGGGAGTCTTAACACCTGACCAACCAGATGCAGATTGGGATACAGAACATCAACAGCAGTACTGTAAAGTGCAAGAGTGCGTAGAGAAAACCTGTCACAACCTGTCAGCAAGAGAGAGGAAAGAGAAAGCCTAAAACAAACATGCACCTGCAGTCCCTTTAATACCTGGAGAACAGGTCCTCAAGCGGAAGAGACAAACAAACAAACTAGATGACCAGTGGGAGGCAGAACCATATACTGTATTGCTTTCGAACTTTGATAACACCAAGGTCCGCTTAATTAGGAAGGACGGAGGCCCTGAACAACTAAGACACAGAGATGTCCAAGACACACCTAAACCACAAGAAAAAAAGGAAGAGATACTTCATACAGTCCTTGGAGACTTTCCCAAAATGTGAGCACAGATAAATGGAGCAATAGTAGTCCCTTTTCCTCAACATATCATACCTGAAACAGTGAAGTTTTCAGAACCACCTGAAGAACCTTTACCGCAAGTACAAGTTGCCATAGCTGCAGTGGAACAGGAGAATCAACTCCCTGCCACTGGTGAATCTGTCCGCCCCATAGTGAGTCTAAGACATCACTCTGGTATACCCGTGTTACGTAGGGCCATACGTACAATAGTGGATAGTGCACCCACAACACCAGCAGTAGACACTAGAGACCAGAACAGACAACTAGAAATACCTGTACTGCATAGATCCACCCATAGTAACAGGGGTCAAATTCCATCACGTTATAGGGATTTTTAGTAAGATTAAGTGAGCAAGTTAACCAGTTTAAAATGTAAATATGTTTTGTTTTTTTGCCAACAGTCCCTAAGAGGATTATGAAGACATCCTGCGGACTTGAGCAGTGCTAAGTTCATCTGAGGAGAGAGACTAAGAAGCCTGAGGGACCCGTAGGAGAGGGTCTAAGGAAGGAAAGGAGAGGGCCTGAGGAGCAGAGCCTGTTAATGGTTCTTCCCAGAGCAGAGCGGCTGAAACAGACACTGGCGTCCGAAGTTACATAGTAACATAGTTTTTAAGGTTGAAGGAAGACTTTATGTCCATCTAGTTCAACCCATAGCCTAACACGTTGATCCAGAGGAAGGCAAAAAAAAACCCATGTGGCAACACTAGCTCCATATTGGGGGAAAAAATTCCTTCCTGAGTCCAGATATGGCAATCAGACTAATTTGTGAGGGTACTACAGGCCCAGCAGCCAAAACTGGAGGACGGGAGATTCCAAGTCTCTCTCCGCACCTGGAGGCACAGCAGCATGGGAGAGCTTAGGGACAGTAGCCAAAGGAGTGGTGCCTGGGATGGGCTCGAGCTGCCTGCCATACTGGTGGTAAACTTAAATGCAGGAAGAGAGGTTCATAGCTTAACTACAGACAGCTAAGACCAGCTAAAAGGAGCGCAACACGGAGGCCTCAGAACACACTGAGTGAGGAGATCCCCAACTTGCTTCCAGGTCACCCGGATTCCCAGCAACACCTGTGGACAGTGACTTGGTCTGAACCTGCAACTATCAGTAAAGGTAAAGGAAACTATGCACTGTGTGTCTGTCGGTCATTCCACGACCTCTGTCCTGCACCACAATGACATATCATCACCATAGACTATAGGGTGCTCTTGTAAACCACTCGACCCGTGGGGAGTGATACCATATTAGCTGCAGTCCCATTGTCCCCAGAGATCCCACACTGCAGTGTTGACCACCCATAGCCAAATATGACGTCATAACAACAATTCCCTAAACCCTATTCCCTTGTACTTTCAATCTGCCGCTCAGGGAGATGGAGTCAGGTCTCGACTCCTGTGACTTCCCCAGCAAAAGCCCGGTTCCGAGTAACCCACGGCCCTGGAGTGCAACACATGGAGTGAAGAGAGCAAACGTGCATGTGGACAGTAGTGTCTGCTACAGAAGCGGATCACAACTCTAAATCTTCCCTGCTATTTTAACAACTGGTTCCCAAGAACCAGGGAGAATCCAACCAATTCTGGGATTCAACCAATCCCACCCCTGCACTGCATCACCGGGCTTACCCTGAGAGATGCAACTAAGTGTTAGGCTAGGGTCACAGTAGCATTTTTTACAAGCGTTTTTGGAGACCTGCGTTTTCAAAAACGCATGTAAAAAACGCACCCATAGGCCCCCATGTTAAAAAATGCATGCCCTAATAGCAAAAACGCATGTGTGACAGTACCATGCGTTTTTGGTGCATTTCCAAAAACGCATGCGTTTTTTTAATATGGGGCCTTATGGGAAACACATGCAAAAACGCATGTTCAATTAGTACCATCCAAAAACACATGCGTTTTCCATAGGAGCATGCGTTTTTTTTAACATGGGCTCCTATGGAAAACGCAGGTGTTTTTGAATGGCACTAAATGGTACTAATTGTACATGCGTTTTTGCATGCGTTTTTCCATAGGGGCCCATGTTAAAAAACGCATGCGTTTTCTACAAAAATGCACTATTTTTTGGTGCAGATTTAAAAACGCAGCCAAAAACGCAGGGAGCCATCACACACCTTAAAAAACACATGCGGACATGTAAAAACGCATGGTAAAACGCATGAGTTTTTAAAAGTTTTTTTTACTTGGACCGCTACTTTTCTCCATCTACACCCTCGGCCTAGGTCAACTCATTGAGTCCCATGGCCTCCAGTACCATCTCTACGCCGACGACACCCAGATCTACCTCTCCGGGCCCGACATCACCTCCCTTCTGTCTAAAATCCCCCAATGCCTGTCAGCCATCTCATCCTTCTTTTCTGCTCGCTTCCTCGAACATGGACAAAACAGAGTTCATCGTCTTCCCCCCAGCCGCCCTCCCCCTCTGCCAGACCTGTCAATCCGAGTCAATGACTGCTCTCTCTCCCCAGTCCTCCACGCAAAGTGCCTCGGGTCACCCTCGACTCCTCCCTCTCCTTCAAGCCCCACATCCAAGCCCTTGCCACCTCCTGCCGACTCCAACTCAAGAACATCTCACGCATCCACCCGTTTCTTAACCATGACACCGCCAAAACTCTCGTCCACCCCTCATCATCTCCTGCCTTGACTACTGCAACCTACTGCTCACCGGTCTCCCTGCCTCCTCCCTTGCACCTCTCCACTCTATCCTGAACTCAGCTGCCCGTCTAATCCACCTGTCTCCTCGCTACTCCCAAGCTCCCCTCTCCGCATGGCACTTCACTGGCTCCCCACCCCCCAAAGATCTAAATTTAAAATCCTAACCCTGACTTACAAAGCCATCCACAACCTGTCCCCCCCTTACATCTCCGACATGGTCTCCCAATACCAACCTGCACACCACGCAACCTACGCTCCTCACAAGAACTTCTCCTCTCCTCCCCCCTCATCTCATCCTCCCACAACCGCATACAAGACTTCTCCCGCGCCTCCCCTAGACTCTGGAACTCCCTCCCCCAGCACGTCAGACACTCGCCTACCCTCAAGAGCTTCAAAAAGAACCTGAAAACTCATCTATTCCAACAAGCCTACAACCCATGATGAGTCCCAGCGCCGCTCCACCAACCGCTTGGCGCTTCCCCCCCCCTATCGTGTCCTCCCCCACCCCCGTAGACTGTGAGCCCTCGTGGACAGGAACCTCTCCCGTCGTGTATCAGCAAGCATTGACTGCTCATATGTACTGTACCTGTCCTTGTTACCCCCACTTCTTATGTAAAGCGCCATGGAACCATGGAACCAATGGCGCTATATAAATAAATAATAATAATAATAAAAAAGGCACTACAAAAACGCATGCCAACTGTGACCCCAGCCTTAACTGGGTTTTCTCCAGGGTATTCCCTGGTATTGCAGGATGGAAGATGCACACAAGACATGTTGATTCGACAGGTACTGGAGACAGACTTGCAGGAGAAGTTCTAATTCAGGAACTTGCAGGGCAGGTTCGGGTACTTGGACAGATAGAACTGATAAGGGAATGAGGACAATGGGCAGAGAGAAGACTAGAGACTAATAGGATCAGACAAAGGAGGGTGCCTTAAATAAACAGTGTTTCCCAGTCACAGGCTTGGGAACACTTTCTGAGAGCACGCTTATACCCTAAGGATGTTGCCAGGAGACCTCTGTGATGTGGACAGTCCCTAGAGTGTGGAGACTAGGGAAGGAGCAGGGGTACAAGCAGGGCGGCAACTGTGGTGAGCGTGTCAGTGTCCCTGCCATGTGGAGGAAGTAGTACAAACAGGGATGACAGCATTACATAATGTTATTGAACCGATATCTAGGTATGTGGCATCCTTCCACCATTCCTGGTTTGGGTAACACTCTTCCATGATAAATCACTGAATTCTAAATTAAATGACGGGCTCATTTTATGCTTTTATTTTTTATTTATTAGATTTCATCAACCCAACTGAACCAATCCTTTACATGCATTAATAAACACCATGCTCATCAAGCAAATGAAAACACCTGTTGACCACAAACCAAAAATAATAGGAGAAAAAGTGAAAGGCCCAGTTAACATCTAAGGGGAGTTGAATTTGGTTATGTTTGCATTTCTATGCATTTTTGCACTGCAAAAATGCATAGAAACACAAGGGAAACTCATCCAAAAACGCACCCATTGATTTCAATGCAAAACGCATCGAAAACGCAATTAAAAATGCATGTCATTTTCAGAAAACGCAAAATGCATGCATTTTTGCAAACACAGCCCAAAACGTTGCAGGACACATTTTGGGCTGTGTTTGCAAAAAACGCATGCACTTTGCATTTCCTGAAAATGACATGCATTTTTAATTGCGTTTTCGATGCGTTTTGCATTGAAATCAATGGCTACCTTTTTGGATGCGTTTCCATTGCGGTTTGCGGTAAAAATGCAATGGAAACGCAATGCAGCGAAACGCAGGGCAAACGCAAATGTGAAGAGGCCCAAAGACAATCAGCACTTGGACAGGGATTGACCATGTGGCTAAGCAGTGAAAGAATCTAACCACACAGCACAAGGTCACCCACCGGATATAATCCCGAGGCATGATACAGACACTGGCTGTGCCATTGCGACATTTCAAAGTACACCTACTTCAAAAAATTGGGCACTGTGTGACTTGGTTAACCTGTGTACCTTGGAAATTTCAGAATAAAAACATACCTAACGGCAGTTTCTACTAGAAAGACCAGTGCATCAAGTCTGGAATGTTAATCAATTGCTACAACTGCTAAATATCAATCAAACAAGAGAACCATAGTTGATTTAGCAAAATAGGGATTCTATTTATTAAGAACAATTCACATAGTTAGAAAAGATATGATAGGTAAGGTTTCAAGGTATAAGTAAAGTGCTCAGTGATGAGACAAACGATAACATGTATAGAGTTGCCTCCTCAACATTACAGGACTCAGCTGACAATTGATTTTGTGGCTCTTATAGAGATATATACAGTTCACAGGGGTTTTACAGTTTAGTAACATACATAAGTGTATACATGATGCTTAGATAACAGACTCATACTAGGTCAGACATGTGTGCAAACAATATCTCAGGTTGGCAAGCAGAAAAAATCTTGTGTACAGTAGTACCAACACAACCTAAGCTGAAGCACATCCTCGCCTACAACCAATAGTGTCTATACCTCACCAGGCAACATGTTATCCTGTTAACCAGCGATCCCCCTAAAGTGCTGTCTAGATTTCATCATTCCCAGATCGGCTGTCTAGAGCTACAAGCCGTGTGTCAGATCAAGAGTCATACCCTGTGTTGTTGGAGGGTCCCTCCGTGCATGTGCCAGCCCCTACGCCGTTTCGCAGGTAAGCTTCGTCAGGGGGCAGTTTCCCAGCCAGGCTTTGATTTATGTTTTCCATCCTTGGGGCAGCATTAATCTGATGAGTTTTAAAAATAACGTATATAATTTTCCTTGTTTTACCATTTTTGTTATATTTACAGGAATTTGTACTTTACGGCCTCCACGACTTCAATAAAACAACGGTAACAGAATTCATACTTCTGGCCTTTGCAGATTTACAACATCTACAAATTTTACTTTTTGTATTTATCCTTTTGCCATATATATCCTGTGTTGTGGGGAACAGCGTCATACTTGTCTTAGTAAGATGTGAGCGTTCACTTCATACTCCAATGTATTTTTTTATTGCCATCTTTGCTTTTCTGGAAATAATATTTGAGTCTGTGATCATTCCTAAACTTCTAGCTAATTTAATAGATGCTAGGAGGAAGATATCGTTTATTGGATGCTTTGCCCAATTTTATATGTTTGATTCTTTGGGAGTAGCAGAATGTTATCTTCTAGTAGTTATGGCTTTTGATCGGGATTTAGCCATTAATAAACCCTTACACTATTCCAGGATAATGAACAATTCTTTATGTATTAAACTCGCAGTTGTTCCATGGGTTATCGGACTTATCATCAGTTCCACACCTACCAAAGTAACAGCTGAGCTGGAATTTTGTGGACCCAATGAAATCAATCATTACTTCTGTGATTTTGCTCCAGTCCAAAATCTCGCATGTTCTAATCCCATGGTCAGCAATCTGGTTACGAGTTCAGCAGCTGCAATTGGAAGCACTGTTCCATTCCTGATCATTTTAGGACTTTATATTCACATCATTGCCCTCATCTCAAAAATTAAAAGCACTAGGGGCAAGCAGAAAGCTTTCTCCACCTGCTCATCCCACCTCACTGTAGCCTGCTTGTTCTACGGCTCAACCACTATTGTATATGTTAAACCCAAAGGCAGTCAACATGACAGATTCCTTGCCCTCATATACACTGTCATTGTCCCTTTCTTAAATCCATTCATTTATACCTTAAAGAACAAGGATGTAAAAGCAGCTCTAAAAAAATTGACACTATTAAAGGATCTTGGTCAGGTTAGGACTAGAACCCTCACCTAGACCATTGTAGATACTCATAACTTGGAAAAGAAATGAACAGGAAATGCAAAAAAAGTTATTACAAAAAGATGAAATGTGACTATTGGAAACTTTTGTTAGTTAGGCTGGGAACAATGGAAAAGATCAATTAGGCTTCTTAGATCCATTAAAGATTGGCCATGAAGGACACACTTGGGTACGTGCTCATCCTTTAAGAGGCTAAGTTTGAAATCATGTCCACACTAAGAGGCAGAGAAAGAACTATTATACAAATGAGATTTACAATCTAATGAACTGTACCTAGCCCAACTGGTTTCTATACAGACTAAGATTCCTAGCTACACACTCCCTAGTGGCAACTGTGCAGACTGGAATAACCCTAATATTAGGAGACCACAATTCGGATCTGGCTGTCTGAAAGATTGTCAAGTTGTTCCTTGTATGTCCTTAGGAACCAGAGCGATATTGCTGAGCACTATAACCCAGAATGGGAAAAGCATGCAGAGATGGGTAAGGATCCAAGGCGTGGAAGCATAACACATGTGCACAAGGGGAAAAAGTTAATGTAGCTGTTTAAAAGAAGAATATCCTCCTGCAACCTAACTATAATCACGAAAAAGGAGTAGCTTGGACAAGTAAGATATCAAAGAATATATACCAAGCTGGTCTCTGACCAAAAAAAAATACTTTTAGTGGGTGTGGAACTCCTTAGCAATATCCACATAGGAACATAGCCAGCAAGGAAGACCAGCAGGAGGAAGGTATAAATAGCCACACCCAAAATAGGAAAAAGTGAAAACTCCTTCTGACCACAAACCAAAAGGATGGACACAAAGGAAAAGATAATCAGCACTTGGAAATGGATTGATCATGCCATGACTCATTGAAGCAGAAAACTGACCACACAGTACAAGATCACCAGACCAAATCCCTTGAATTACAAAAATAAAATGTGAAGTGAGATTTTGGCCAGAAAGAGGCAAGAAAGAAGCCCGCAGTGAGCATGGAAACTACGCCCAAAGAGAGGTGGCAGAATATCATACTCCAAAAAAGGTTCACACCAATTCACAGTTTGTGTATTGTACTAAAGACTAGCCCCATTCAATTGCATATTAATCAAAATGATATTAGACATGACTTTGAAAGCAGTTACATTTTTGTACTCTATGTTTTCTTAAAGAGATGGGTTTTCAAGTTCCATCTGAAGAATCCGCATGTGGTGGATAGTTGGATGTGTTGGAGCCCAGATTTTCTAAATTCTAGAGGATGGGGGATATTCCGGAGAAGTCTTGGAGACGATTGGACAAGGAACAAATAAATGTGCAGGAGAGAAGGTGGTATTGGGAGGAGCGAAGATTATGTGAGGGAAGAAAATGAGAGATTAGTCTGGAGATATGGAAATGGAAAGATTATGGATGACTTTGTAGGTCAGTATGAGTATTTTGAACTGGATTTATTGTGCAATTGAGAGCCGATGGAGGGGTTTTCAGAGGGGATAAATGATGGAGTAGCGAGGAGAGCGATAGATTAGTAGTGTCATTGCTGGTAGCAGCACTGGTGATGTGAGGGTACTTGATGTAGCAAAAAAAATAACTGAAGGGCAGATCGAGAACTATGGCTGGAAGACATAACATTTTGGAATTTAGCTGGTAGTAAGTGAAAAGGTGCAGAAAAAGACCATCAGGATAAGCTAAAAGAGGCATAAGAAAACCCAAAAGGTACAGCTCAGACTCTAAAGGCCTAAGTTAGCATGTTAAATGTTCAAATTCATGCCAGTACACATGGACAAAGACCGACCCAGTACTGTTTGTTTGAAAGGATTTCAGATGAATGCTCCTTCTGTTTCATTTTTTTTTTAATATAGTAGAATGGCTAAAGTTGCAAAGTTGCATCAGAAAACATCACAAGACTTCTAGAAAAAATCTTTTAGGCTAGAGTCACAGTTGCATTTTTCACAAGCGTTTTTGGAGACCTGCGTTTTCAAAAAGGCATGTAAAAAACGCACCCATAGGCCCCCATGTTAAAAAATGCATGCCCTAATAGCAAAAACGCATGTGTGACAGTACCATGCGTTTTTGGTGCATTTCCAAGAACGCATGCGTTTTTTTAATATGGGGCCTTATGGGAAACACATGCAAAAACGCATGTTCAATTAGTACCATCCAAAAACACATGCGTTTTCCATAGGAGCCCATGTTAAAAAAACGCATGCGTTTTTTTAACATGGGCTCCCATGGAAAACGCATGCGTTTTTGAATGGCACTAAATGGTACTAATTGTACATGCGTTTTTGCATACGTTTTCCATAGGGGCCCATGTTATAAAAACGCATGCGTTTTTCAAAACGCACCAAAAAATAGTACATGTCACTAAAAGAACTCATGCCAACTGTGACCCCAGCCTTAGACAGACAATACTATAGTGGTGATATTTGGCTGTAAAGTTCTGTACCATGATTGGAATAAATAAGCACAGAATATCAGCATATACCTCATATTAACTATCTAGAAAGTGTGGGGGGGGGGGTGATGATTTACATTAGTTTTGTAGCCATAGGACCTGGCCACTTGACAGTCTACCATGAATGCCAAAGTATTAAAAGTCAAATATGAAGTCATCTATTCCAAAGCTAAAGTTCACTGATCTCAGGGAGACCAGTTCAAGAAAACACTGCGGGCAGCCGGCTAAAGCGCTCAACACAGTGAATTCCTAGGCCCATTGCCCCCTGGGAATTTTAAATATGCAAATAGAGTCTGTGGAGCCTCGTTTAGGAGTCTCAACACAGGACTAGCCAGATCTTCCTCTAGTGAAGGACCTAGCCATGATAACCACCATATTAAGTGGCCCTTTGAGTCAATATCCAGCTCTTTACAAGCTTAAAGATATGACAAGGAAGATTTGGCTATTCCTGTGTTGAGACTCCTAAACGAGGCTCCACAGGCTCTATTTGCATATTCTAAATTCCCAGGGGGCAATGGGCCTAGGAATTCACTGTGTTGAGCGCTTTAGCCGGCTGCACGCAGTGTTTTCTTGAACTGGTCTCCTTGAGATCAGTGAATACTTTGTTTTGTTGGTCTACTAGGCATTGCTCCCACCTAGCCAGAATCCTACTCCACACTGATGAGGGGCAACACCCCGAAACAGCTGTCTGTGGATGGATACCTGGCCTTGGTATTCCCTTGTCATATCTTTAAGCTTGTAAAGAGCTGGATTTTGACTCAAAGGGCCACTTAATATGGTGGTTATCATGGCTAGGTCCTTCACTAGAGGAAGATCTGGCTAGTCCTGTGTTGAGACTCCTAAACGAGGCTCCACAGACTCTATTTGCATATTTAAAGCTAAAGTTTGGCTGAAACTGGGTCATGGAAGCAAATAATGATCCCAAGCACACAAACAAATTACATCAACAAGCAAATAATGATATGGTGGAATATGGCAAATGCTGTTTATATAAAGTTGAAAATGTTGATTGCTCTCAGTGTGAGAAACAAGATACAAATCTTGTAGTTGTGATACCTTTTAATGACTAACAAAAATAAAATAAATGATGTTATAAGGCATTGAGCTTTCGAGACGTCTCAGGTCTCTTCATCAGGCATGGTATGACAAGATATTGAATGAAACTCAAAATATATGCATGCACAAAAAATACCAGAATATAAAGTTGAATGTATGTTATTTTAAGATCTTATGAATTTTAATATTTTCTGACATGCAAATTCATAGAAGTCTAAAAAGGTGTAGCTAGATTTTCCTGATTTTTCTTGAGCTCACAAGTCACCTTTGCAGTATTTCCAAAGCATGGATCCACACAAGCTCTGCTCCAGAAATGTACAAGTATAAATCTTGACAAGGATACAATGCTGGAGGGGAACAAAGGTGCACAATTGTGTTTATCTGTGTAACAACATTAGTCCAGTCTGGTTGTCAGTGCTAAAAAAAGCTTTACTAGTAGAGATGCAATGATACTTGTAGTAAAGATCAAATGAGATAGTAAAGCGGCTTTGTAAAAACCTTATGGCCACTTTACACGCGGCAACAGGAAGATAGAAAACGGCAGGTGTCGGAGACAATTGTACCTTTTACCTTCAAAACACCTTGAAGTGGCTGAGTGTAATTCAGGTATCTGCAAGGTGTTTTGAAGGTAAAAGGTACAATTGTCTCCAACACCTGCCGTTTTCTATCTTCCTGTTGCCGCGTGTAAAGTGGCCATAATGGTTTGTGGAGCATTCTTTCATGACTACCTATTGGTGACAAAAGTAGAGGAGTGCTCCAAACCTACGGTAACTTTTTTTTCAGGCTTGAAAAGTACTTTGAAAGATGCCCTAAAGTGACCTGCAACAATTTAACAGGACTTCTCACCAAATGTTCAATGTTGAAATGGACACATGAATATAATAAAAGGGTTATTTTTTTTTTGTATTAATATTTTATTTCTCCATTGGGGAAATGTTAGCAATTAAAATGTTTGTCTCCTAATAAACTATAGTTTTCACTGGGGGTGTGCACTTTTTTCCTATTAAATGAGTTGCCCAATCACAAGCAGGAAGCAACACAGTAGAAAAAAAACCCTCAATAACAGCTTCTTCTGTGTGTGAGACGTAGTGATACACTTCTGATATAACTTCCTGCATTATTAAAAAACTAGATGGGAGCCCGATGCTCTCTCATCGGGTGGGCAGTGACATTACGATGGGGATGGGCACTGTGTTGCTCCCATTTTTTCACCCTTACTCTTACACCCCTGTGCTGTCTCTCTGCCTTCCCCCTGTGGTTGCACTCGGGGGCCCCCCGGTCGCTCTCTGCCCCCACGTGCTGCTTCTCTGCCATTTACTGTGCTGCCTCTCTGCCCCTCACTGTGGTTCCTCTCTTCCCCTCACCATGGTCTCTCTCTGTCCACCCCATGCATGCTCTGGGCCCCCCTGTGCATGCTCTTGGGCCCACCCCCTGTGGTCGCTCTTAGGCCCCCCTTGGTCACTCCTTGCCCTTCACTGTGCTGCCTCTCAACCCCACATGTTCCTTCTCTGACCCCCATGTGGTCCCTCTCATCCCCTGAGGGGGTAAGGGAGTGCAGGCTGAGGGGGGTGAGTAAGGGGCACTGAGGGGGTGAGTGAGTGGAGGCAGAGGGGAGGTATGCGAGTGCAGGCTAAGAGGGTGAATGCAAGCTGAGAGGGGGTGAATGACAGAGTGAGGGTGGCTGTGGGGGTGACCGAGTGCAGGCTGAGGGAGGTGACCGAGCGCAGGCTGAGAGAGGTGACCAAATGCAGGCTGAGGGAAGTGACCGAGTGCAGGCTGAGGGAGGTGACTGAGTGTAGGCTGAGGGAGGTGACAGAGTGCAGGCTGAGGAGGTGACCGAGTGCAGACTGAGGGATGTGACCGAGTGTAGGCTGAGGGAGGTGACCGAGTGCAGGCTGAGGGAGGTGACCGAGTGTAGGCTGAGGGAGGTGACTGAGTGCAGGCTGAGGGAGGTGACCGAGTGCAGGCTGAGGGAGGTGACCAAGTGCAGGCTGAGTTGTGAGTGGGTGTTGAGGGGGGCGGTCAGTGAGTGCAGGCTGGGGGGAGTCAGTGAGTGCAGGCTGAGGGGGATCAGTGAGTGCAGGCTGAGGGCTGAGGGAGGGGGGTCAGTGAGTGCAGGCTGAGGGGGTGAGTGCAGGTTGAGGGGGTGAGGGGGGGTGAGTGAGTGGGCACTGGGGGAGGGTGAGTGGGTGGTTGAGGGGGTAAGTAAATGCAGGTTGAGGGGAGTCAGTGAGTGCAGGCTGAGGGGGTAAGTGAGAGGAGCTGAAGGGGGTCAGCAAGTACAGGCTGAGGGGGAGTCAGTGAGTTCAGGCTGAGGGAGGTTAGTGAGTTCAGGCTGAGGGGGTCATTGAGTACAAGCTGATGGGGGTTAGTGAGTTATGGCTAAGGGGGGTCAGTAAGTGGTAGCTGAGGGGCGACAGTGAGTGCAGGCTGAGGGTGGAACAGTAAGTGCAGGCTGATGGGGAGTCAGTGAGTGCAGGCTGAGGGGGGTGAGTGAGTGAGGAGGGAGGATGAGGGGGGTCAGTGAGTGCAGGCTGAGGGGGAGTCAGTGAGTGCAGACTAGGAGGGTGAGTGAGTGCAGGCTGAAGGGGTGAATATGGGCTGAGCAGGGAGAGTACCTGGCTGCTTTGTGCTGCTTACAGAACCTGTGGTGATGTCACAGTCATGTGATCAGCCACATGACTGTGATATCACTGCAGGCCCTGTCAGGTCAGAATCTGCGGCAATGGGTGTCTGGGGATGGTGCAAGGGCGTTGTATGTGGCAGAAGTGGGGAGAAGCAGTGGCAGCTTGCTGGTAGCGGTTGCGGGGATCTGCGGGTGGCGTGGGCAGTGGTGGATTCTGTTGTCGGTGTTGCTGCCAGCCTTTGCCATATTAGCACACCCATCACCTTGGAGTCTTAATATAGCGTGCAACATGCTTCCTTTGCGCTGAACGGCATTCTGGGATTCGTGATTATTGGGCAAGAAGCTGATGACACACAGGATTAGGCAATTATATAATAGATGCTGAGAGATTAAGTCACATCTTTCAGATAAGGTCCCTGTGTTGGAAGGGCACAACAGTTGAGTTTAGCTGTGTCCCATTGCAAAAGCTCTCCTCTTCTCATAGACTATGGACTAGGACATCTTATGTTAATGATATATCATAAAATAAAGACCAGCACAGCTGACGTTACCTTTGGGTGCAGAGCCCACCACAATAGTCCTTTCTCCTACCTGGTTCAATATTGCAAAAAACATAGGCAGCACTCCCACTTGTTTTAGATAGATAAGACCTTTATTGGTCACAGTTCACAGGCGACGTTTCAATCCACAATGGATTTTTTTCAAGCAAAGATGGGTGTTGTTACATGGTTTAAATAGTGCATAAATTACAAAGATATTTACATATCATTAAAAGTAAAGTGCCTTTTTACAGTGCTTTTTGTGCATATATAGTGTTACAATACATCAAATCAGTGTGGTATATTATACATGATTTCCTTCCATCAGATCAATCATCAAAAAGTGCTTCACACTGCATATTATTTACAATACATTGTTAATTACAATATAATTGGTGCTCAGCTGAACTCATACCGTATATACTCGTGTATAAGCCGACCCGTGTATAAGCCGACCCCCCTACTTTTGCCCCCAAAACCTGGGAAAACCTATTGACTCGTGTATAAGCCGAGGGTGGACCCCAGCACAGGTATACAGCCCCCAGCAGTGTGGTATACAGCAGCCCCAGAGGTATATACAGCAGCCCCAGTAGTAGAATACAGCAGCAGCCCCAGTGGTATATACAGCAGCGCCAGTGGTAGTATACAGCAGCCCCAGAGGTATATACAGCCCCAGTGGTAGTATACAGCAGCCCCAGTGGTAGTATACAGCAGCCCCAGAGGTAGTATACAGCAGCCCCAGTGGTATATACAGCCCCAGTGGTAGTATACAGCAGCCCCAGTGGTAGTATACACCAGCCCCAGAGGTAGTATACAGCAGCCCCAGAGGTATATACAGCCCCAGTGGTAGTATACAGCAGCCCCAGTGGTAGTATACAGCAGCCCCAGAGGTAGTATACAGCAACCCCAGAGGTAGTATACAGCAGCCCCAGAGGTAGTATACAGCAGCCCCAGTGGTATATACAGCCCCAGTGGTAGTATACAGCAGCCCCAGTGGTAGTATATAGCAGCCCCAGAGGTAGTATACAGCAGCCCCAGAGGTATATACAGCCCCAGTGGTAGTATACAGCAGCCCCAGAGGTAGTATACAGCAGCCCCAGAGGTAGTATACAGCAGCCCCAGTGGTATATACAGCCCCAGTGGTAGTATACAGCAGCCCCAGTGGTATATACAGCCCCAGTGGTAGTATACAGCAGCCCCAGTGGTATATACAGCCCCAGAGGTATATACAGCAGCCCCAGTGGTAGTATACAGAAGCCCCAGTAGTGTATACAGCAGCCCTAGAGGTAGTATACAGCAGCCCCAGTGGTGTATACAGCAGCCCCAGAGGTAGTATACAGCAGCCCCAGTGGTGTATACAGCAGCCCCAGAGGTAGTATACAGCAGCCCCAGAGGTGTATACAGGGCCCCCCCTTGGTGCACAAATTTGTAAAGGAAGAGATTAGTATACTTATCACTGTCCCGCTGCCGCTGTCCCTCCGCCGTCATGGCGCTCCTCCATCTTCATCCAGCGTCTTCCGTCTTCTTCCGGCTTCCTCCTCTGGTGCGCAGACAATGACATCAATGCCTGCGCCCACCGGAGGAAGCCGGAAGAAGATGGAAGACGCTGGATGAAAACGGAGGAGCGCGATGACGGCGGCGGGACAGTGGCAGCGGGACAGTGATAAGTATACTAATCTCTTCCTTTACAGGTTTGTGCTGCAAGGGGGGGCCTGTATACTGATGGGGGTGGGCCTGTATACTGTATACACTGTATACAGTATATACAGTATACAGTGACTCGCGTATAAGCCGAGGGGGGGACTTTTCAGCCCAATTTTTGGGCTGAAAAACTCAACTTATACGAGAGTATATAAAGTAATTGATGTAATGTGACATTAATTATGAGTTCAGCTGAGCACCAATTATATTGTAATTAACAATGTATTGTAATAATATGCAGTGTGAAGCACTTTTTGATGATTGATCTGATGGAAGGAAATCATGTATAATATACCACACTGATGTGATGTATTGTAACACTATATATGCACAAAAAGCACTGTAAAAAGGCACTTTACTTTTAATGATATGTAAATATCTTTGTAATTTATGCACTATTTAAACCTTGTAACAACACCCATCTTTGCTTGAAAAAAATCCATTGTGGATTGAAACGTCGCCTGTGAACTGTGACCAATAAAGGTCTTATCTATCTAAAACAAGTGGGAGTGCTGCCTATGTTTTTTGCAATATTATGTTAATGATAGGTATGTGGATAGTATAATGGTTAATTACCTACTATTCCTGTGGTCAGCAACTTGTTCAAAAGCCCTCTATACTACTTAAGGTGCCCCCTTGTTAAAGGGATCCTGTCACCCCCAAAACACCTGTAAACCTATTAAAACCTGTCCCTAGAGCATATTAACACTTTGCCTACACTGTTTTTACCTCCTAAATGCAGTAAATGACATTGCATAAAAACGTTTTATAAGTACCTGATTACTGATGATAATGAGTGACTATCTATTCATAGTCACTCATCAAGACTGCCCCTCTGCTTCATAGCACGCCTGAATAGGCGTGATCTTCATAGCAGATTCAAATTGCCGCCTCCCTGCTGTGCCCTGTGTCGTCCGAGGCTGCTGTGTGGCTGGGTGACGCGATCCGCGTCATTCCCCGCGCCGGGTGACGTATTTACACCGGCGCCGCGCTGTCGGCTTCAAAATGCACACTGCGCATGCCCATGCGCATGCGTAGTGCGCATTTTGAAGTTTACAGCGCGGCGCCGGTGTAAATACGTCACCCGGCGCGGGGAATGACGCGGATCGCGTCACCCAGCCACACAGCAGCCTCGGACGACACAGGGCACAGCAGGGAGGCGGCAATTTGAATCTGCTATGAAGATCACACCTATTCAGGCGTGCTATGAAGCAGAGGGGCAGTCTTGATGAGTGACTATGAATAGATAGTCACTCATTATCATCAGTAATCAGGTACTTATAAAACGTTTTTATGCAATGTCATTTACTGCATTTAGGAGGTAAAAACAGTGTAGGGAAAGTGTTAATATGCTCTAGGGACAGGTTTTAATAGGTTTACAGGTGTTTTGGGGGTGACAGGATCCCTTTAAGTAAGGTAAGAAAGAATCAATCCTGTAATGCAGTTTAGAGGTTAGTTATAGGATAGGTACTTAGCTTTAGGGATCAATCTAGGTGTCCACAGAGTAGGTCCTTACTGGAGAGGTCTGTCTGCTAGCACAGTCTGTGCCTTGGCTGTCAATGACAGGCTGTGTATGTGGAGCCCCAAGGGACGTGGGGTACTCGGTACCGGACCGGTCTGCTGCTGGGGATGTCACTGGTGGCCTGGTCCGGACCGTGTCCCTGGCTCAGCACAATAAAAGGGAATATTTACAAGGGATTGTCACGGGTGACGCCACCCACTTGGTGCGGCCAGCGATGGGGCCGCCGCTGCTGCAGAACCTCCGGGGGTGATGGAATGGCAGCGGGGATGGTATAGTTCTAGTGGGGAGAACTGTATCCCCCGGGGCAGTAAGGAGTTAAAGTCTATGGTGTGTGTTGGTGGAGCACACTTACTTTGCAGGCTGCAGGGATCTCTCCTCAGCGTTAGTGCTGACAGGCTGTGGCTCTGCAGGTTGAGGTCTTCTTGGTGCAAGCCTGTATGGGAGAAAGGATCTGCAGATGGAAGTAGGCAAGAGGCTGTTCAGGGTTTCCAAGGCTTTACTTAAGGTCTTTCAAGCAGGTTACAGGTTACTCACAGTTGTTAGTACACAGTTGCTCTCTACTCCCTTTCCGGGTTCCCTTCTCTCTTGCAGCCAGGTTCCTCTCTCCTTGTGACCCCTCACACAGTCTCTTAGTGTACCTTTCCGGGCTATTACTCTCTCTCCGTCTTACACGGGGGTGTGCGGACGCTGGACAGTATAGCGGTGACTCGGGCTTCTGTGAGTCCTAGTGCGTCACTGAGCTGCCTGTCCTTTGGGTTAGGAACTCCAGCATGAAACTGAAGCTCCCCGTCAGTGAATCTGGGGATACCGGGTAAATCGTCGGTCCCCTTCAGAGCTGACACTCTGCTTTAGCCCAGCCTGCAACAGTCCTCTAGCATGAGGCTCTGCCAGGCTCCTTCTTCTATGTTCCTTCGGTATACTCAGAGGGCTTCTCCACCTGCTGTTAGTAGCTTCAGCTGCTGTCTAGGGCACGGGTTGCACCGTCCCTTCTCTGTCTGTCACACTCCTGGTGGTTTCAGCATCTCGGACGGGCTTTCCCCCCCATCTGGCTCGCATTGGCTCAGTACGGGTCTGCGCTCCTCAGCTTAGGCTCTTCCAGGACGTGTGTTCTCTCTCTGTCTTTTCAGCTCGGCACCCTGGGCCTACTCTTGGTCTTTGCTGCTCAGCAGGGTCGGACTGGGGTGTCTGGGGCCCACCAGGGAAATTGATTTCAGGGGCCCACCCACCCTTCAGCTATATGTAAATACCTGGTAGCTGTTATTATACCCATTATATTGGTGGCTCCTGCACATCACTCTGCGCTCAGCAGAACTGCGATGTACAGTTATTGTACTTTATATTAAAGAGATTCTTTGGTGAAAACAAGTTATCAGTGATCCACAGGTTCAATAGGTGATCACTTATTTATTGGTGGAATCTGACCTGTGGAAACCGTATCATCAGAAGAATGTGGGACTTATATCCCAATTATTAAAGGGGTTTTCCCATAAACAAAATTAATTTTAAAGTTCATTTTAATCAATAGATTTTGGAATAATAATTTCCATAATTTGAGGTGTTTAAAAATAATGTTCCTGTGTCGAGAGAATCACTGTATGGTCAGACACATCCATTACACAGTACACAGCAGGGACACATATATAAGTTTATCTCAGCCCAGTAACATTTTCTTTTAAACACATCCAATTGTGGAAATCATTATCATTACAGGGTCTACTTATTATTAAGATGAACTTTAAATTAACCTTGTTCGTGGGAAAGGCCTTTGAAATGCAGCGGCTGGTAATGATGTAAGTATTGCGCATGCGTGAGGTGTACTTTACCGCAGCTCATCACATGAGCTGCCGTAAAGTATACCTCACGCATGCGCAATGCGCAGCTTGAGGTCTGTCGATACACCGAAAGGGTGTATCGACGTCAGCAGCGCCTGAAATGACGCAATTAGCATCATACCGGCTGATCCGCCCATGGAGGAGGGCGAGGAGGATTCAAATGGTTTATCACGCCCATCGGGGCGTGAATACAAGCACTAAAGGCTGCGAAAAGTAGTCACAGGGAACGCCCTGTGCGACTTCTCAGGAGACAAGAAGCTGTAGTTGTAGAGGCATTAAAATCACTTTTTGAAAGTTTCAAACTACACAATTTTTACACAAAGGGATAGGTAGAATAGCATAATGATGATGCAGGGACAGGTATTAATAATTAATTATAATTAATTAACAGGATGGGGGGTGATTTTTAGGAGTCAGGTTCCCTGTAAAGATTACAGCATCCACATGACTACATCATCAGAACCACCGTCAATACAATTACATATCACTACAACCACTGTCAATACAATAATACCTCACCAGAACCACTGTCAGTACATAACCAGAACCATTGTCAATACAGTAATACATCACCAAAAACAATCAATACATCATCAGAAAACCTATCAATACAATAATACATTACTATAACCCCTGTCAGTACATAACCAGAACCATCAGCAATACAATAATACATAATCAGAACCACCGTCACTACATCACCAGAACAGTACGTTCCTTATATAAATGTGTATGCAGATTAAATGTCCTATACTGTTCATACTCCTTCCACATGTCCCATACTGCTCATCCTTTTCCCACATGTCCCATACTGTTCACCCCTGATATGTCCCATGCAGCTCATCTTACATCCATATGTTGCATACAGCTCATCCTCACCCCCATTCCCCTGAATCCCATGTTGCTTATCCTCCCCCAATATGTCTCATGCAGCGCATCCTTCACCACCATCCCCCTTCCAGGTTATATGCAGCCTCTCACCTCCCATGTTCCACGCAGCCTCTCCCCTCCTATGCACCACGCAGCCTCTCCCCTCCCTTGTTCCACGCGGCCTCTCCCCCATCCTGTCATCCATGTAGCTTCTCCCCTGTCCCATGTTCCATGTAGCTTCTCCCCCACATTCCATGTAGCTTCTCCCCCCCACACTCCATGTAGCTTCTCCCCCATCCATCCATTTTCTCCCCCTTTTTCCATGCCTGCCCCCATCCATCAATCCAGCTACTCCCCCCTTTCTATGCCGCCCCTATCCACTCATCCATCCCGTTCTCCCCCCTTTTCTTTGCCGCCCCCCTATCCATCCATTACGTTCTCTCCCCTTCTCCATAATGCCCCCCACACATCCATCCTATTCTGCCCCCTCTTCCAGGCCACACCATCCATCTATCCCACTTTGTCCCCCCCAGGCTACTATCTTTGGCTGTAACAGCGCCGTACCTGACTCCACGTTCCTGATCCCGGATCCCGGCAGCTTCTTGCTCTGCAGCGCTCGGTCTCTCGGTCATCGGCACCAGGAACCCGGCACCAGGCAGCTTCTTCCTCTGCAGCTCCCGATCTTCGGCACCAGGAAGCTTCTTCCTCTGCGGCTCCCGGTCTCTGGCACCAGGCAGCTTCTTCCTCTGTGACTCTCGGTCTCCCACTCGCCGGCACCAGGCAGCTTCTTCCTCTGCGGCTCCCAGTCTCCCGCTCGCTGACACCTGGAACCCGGCAGCTTCTTCCTCTGCAGCTCCTGGGTAGTATACACATTACAGACTGAGGGCAGTATACACATTACAGACTGTGGGCCGTAAACATTACAAACTGCCCGCTATATGCACATTGCAGACTGCAGGCAGACTGCCCGTTGTGTGCACATTGCAGTCTGCCCGCTGTGTACGCACGGCACACTGGCCACTGTGTGCGCAGTGCAGACTGGTCGCTGCGTGCACACTGCCCGCTGCGTGCACACTGCACACTGGCCGCTGCGTGCACACTGCAGACTGACTGCTGCGTGCACACTGCAGACTGACCGCTGCGTGCACACTGCAGACTGGCCACTGCGTGCACACTGCAGACTGGCCGCTGCGTGCATACTGCAGACTGACCGCTGCGTGCACACTGCAGACTGGCCGCTGCGTGCACCGTGCAGACTGGCCGCTGCGTGCACACTGCAGACTGGCCGCTGCGTGCACCGTGCAGACTGGCCGCTGCGTGAACACTGCAGAATGGCCGCTGCGTGCACACTGCAGACTGACCGCTGCGTGCACACTGCAGACTGGCCACTGTGCACAGTGCAGACTGGCCGCTGCGTGCACCGTGCAGACTGGCTGCTGCGTGCACGCTGCGTGCACCATGCAGACTAGCCGCTGCGTGCACACTGCAGACTGGCCGCTGCGTGCACACTGAAGACTGGCCGCTGCGTGCACACTGAAGACTGGCCGCTGCGTGCACACTGCAGACTGGCCGCTGCGTGCACACTGCAGACTGGCCGCTGCGTGCACACTGCAGACTGGCCGCTGCGTGCACACTGCAGACTGGCCGCTGCGTGCACACTGCAGACTGGCCGCTGCGTGCACACTGCAGACTGGCCGCTGCGTGGACAGTACAGACTGCGGACTCTATGCACATCAGAGAGTGCTGGTGTAAATCCTGTATACACAGCACTATACTGTATATACTGGTCCACACTACATACAGTATATAGGAACACTAATACAGCACGTAGTGTGGACCTGTATATAAAGTTTAGTGTTCTTTAGAGACAGACACACAGAGAAAGAAAGAAAGAAAGAAAGAAAGAAAGAAAGAAAGAAAGAAAGAAAGAAAGAAAGACATGGAGTAACTCACAAATAGCAGGTCCTGTCATGATGTCACATAGAGGGGAGGCATCAGAGGTCACATGATCGGCTCAGGGAGGGAACTGGAATGTGATGAAGTTAGTGACCTACGGATCCTGATTGGTCAAAGTGGGGCCCTGCTTTGGGAAATTGGCCCCGCCCCCTTCACGTCCGTGGCTCCGCCCCTTTAATGTCGCGGCCGCTCGGCGGCAGTAGCAGACCTGCGGCTGGAGGAGAGGGTGGCCCACGCAGCCCACCAGTGGGCGGCCCCTCTGGATAAGTCCCGCCCCTCCCGCCTATCAGTACTTCGGCTCATATAGGCTGTACTGCAGGCAGCAGCAGCCAGCCTGTGAAATCTTACTGTTCTTCTCTCTCTGGCTGGCACTGCTTTTACGGCGGTGGCCGCCCGGCACAGCGGCTGTGAGTGCACAAGCGAGCCACAGCAGGGGGTAGTGAGAGGCGGGGCTAGGTGGGCGGGGCCTCTAGACCTGAGGGCCTCCCATGAGTTTTGCCCGGTTACCCGCCAGAGCAGTCCGAGGCTGCTGCTCAGCACCATGGCTTACTAACTTCCTTTACTCCTCCCCCTCTCTATATACTGTCAGTCACCTGACCTTCTGGTGAGCCCAACCCACTCCTCATCCACCACCCATCTGGTCTCATATAGTGTCTAACCTCAGGGCTGGATGTAACCCCTTCTATGCGTGGGTATGTGGGCTGTGAGGGTGTAGTGTTTACCATGTCCTACTTGCCTGGCTGCAGTACCCTTTTGTGGCCACCTGGACGCAGGGGCGCCACATGTATGTGAACGCAGGGTTTTATGAGCCTGTGTGGCTCAATGAAAATCCTGTAACACCTGTCTTATATATCCTAACCAAAATTCATAAAGATCTCTAAAATCCACCAGGACTCCCCATCGTAGCAGGAACTAATTCTATACTTAGCCCTTTATCAATCTTTCTTGAGAAAATCCTGACACCTCACACAAAATTGACAAAATCATTCATTTTAGACACAGGAGATTTCCTTACAAAACTAAGCAACATCAATACAGTAACTCCTGATTGTCTTCTTTGTACGTTTGATGTAAACAGTCTTTACACCTCAATTACCCATGACAAGGGGATTGAAGCAGTTGATCAAGTACTAACCTTAGCAGGTATAGATACCAACATAAAGGACCTCAGTCTTGACCTCCTAAACCTGGTTTTGAGAGAAAACTACTTTATGTTCGAGGACAACTTTTATATACAGTCATGTGGTACAGCGATGGGCTTGAACGTAGCCCCTGCGTACGCAAATATTTACATGGCCAATTTTGAGGAGACCTATATTTATCCCACTAACATCTTCAAAGAACACGTTCAGGCTTGGTACAGGTAAATCGACGATGTCTTCTGTATTTGGAAGGGCACTGAAGAAACCTTATTAACATTTCTAGACTACTTGAATTCAGTGAGATCTGAATTAAGTTTTTCACTTAATTCACACACTAATAGTATCTCCTTTTTAGACACAATAGTACTAAAAGACACACATGGCTCTCTAACAACGGACCTTTACACCAAACCGACTGATAAAAATGGTCTTTTATTATACAACAGTTATATTATACAACGATGAAAAATAGCCTCCCAAGGTCACAATTCAAACGAGTGACCCGAATAGTATCCAATGAAACTACCAAACCCATTAGATTAATGGAAATGTCCGATAAATTTAAGGCTAGAGATTATCCCCCTGACTTGCTTAAAAAAGAATTACAAAACAGTACGCCCCACAGGGTTCCACTAAACTACTACTGGAAATGAATCTACTGAGGACTACTGAAAGTTCGACCTTACTTAAACCTATGCGAACTTTGGTACAAATTTGGCGACAAAATTCACACCCCCTACTTTCTTTTCTACTAAAATCAGTATCTCTCCGGGCGGTCGAAACACTAGTGAACTCTCTCTCTCTCCATCATTGGCGATCCAAGGGAATCGTTTACATTCATCAGGTCCTAGATGACTCCACCATGAAATCCTTCGCTGAATTGACAGACAGGTACGCTATCCCTAGAACTTCATTTTACCAATACTTACAACTACGCCATTTTTTAAGCTCTGTAACATGGATCCCTGTAGACTTGTCCACGGTGGATGGCCTGGTTCAGAGATTCTTTCGATCTTCCCCCGCGGGTTTAAGAGGAGTCTCCGTTATGTACGGGGCCTTATCCCGACTACACTCTCTAGAGAAGCTGCCTTATATGACCAAGTGGGAAGTAGCTTTAAAAGACGAATTCTCTCTGAATCAGTGGCAAGAAGCCTCAGGGAAAAGCACAAAATATACCAGTTGTGTGAATCACCATGAACAACTCAAAAAAGTGCACTTCGAGTGGTACGTCACCCCAGAAGTTTTGGCGAGGTATAAGAGTGGATCTCATGACTCAGCTCAGTCCTGTTGGAGAGGATGCGACCAGACAGGGTCCTCTTTACATATGTGGTGGGACTGTAGTGCTTTGCAAGGGTTCTGGCAGGGAGTGTCCTCCCTCCTAACTTCCTTAACAGGAGTCTCCTTTCAACTAAGACCAGCACTGGCGATTCTGGGGCTGGAATTAGATGATTGGCCGACACCATTACGACCTATTGTAGCCAATGTTTTACTGGCAGCGAGATTGTGTGTCGCCAGACATTGGAAATCAAACACATTACCATCTATGCCAGAATTACATACAGCTATTAACCTCCATCTCCAACATGAGATCATGTTGGCACATGATGCATCCCAACGAAACAGAATTCTCATTTGGTGGGACCCCTGGATAATGTCCCAGTATAATACTGTCCAGATCCCATCTTAAACTAGAGCTCCCTATAATGGAGATGTTGAAAAATCACTATTCCTGGGTCATTTAGTCGAAAGCTGTCGTAGTGGGAACTCATCCCCCTCCCCCCCCCCCCCCCCTCCCCACCCCTCTCTTTTATCCTTTTTCTGATATTTCCTTGTCTCCTTCTTTCCCCCATTGTTTATAGTTAAACCTGATTTTAGGTTAACGTTTTGATACTAGACAATTGCATATATTAAAAACTATACGGACTTAACCACCTAGAAAAAATTACAAATATTACCATTATAAACAGTAATTGTATTTATTTTCAATATTGTAACACGTCTTACTCTGTATGCTAAACAAACGAATAATAAAAATCATTGTTATAAAAAAAAAAGAATTACAGAGGCACTCGACTGCACTGGACAATGCATCAGCAAAACAAAACACGTCCCATAGAATACCCTTTGTGCATACATTTCATCCTAATATGCCAAAAATACATAACCTAGTCCGTAAGAATTGGTCACTACTGAGTTTAGCCCATCCGAAACTATTATATTTCCAGAACCAACCACTCATGTGCAGTAGAAGGCCACCAAACCTTAAGGATCAACTCGTTAGAGCTGATATAGGTTCCAACAAGAAACCACTAACAAGACCACTGACTGGTGATTCTAGATCAGGCACTTGTCCCGGCTTATGTTGCTCCAACGTCATTAAAGGGACAGAAGTTGTCCATCCACGAACTGGCAAGTCCTATCGGGTCAGGGGTCTCTATAACTGTGGAACGAGCTATGTTGTCTATCTAGTGAAGTGCCCCTGTGAACTTCTCTACATAGGGGAAACAACACAAGCAATAAGAGATCAGATCGCAAGCCATAAGTCCACTATACGCTGCGGCAAAACATGGCTACCTCTTCCTCATAACTTTAAGGAAGCAAATCATAATGTGGCTCAGCTCAGGTTCCAGGTTATAGAGGAAGTCCCCAGACCACGACGTGGTGGTAATCATATCAAGATTCTAAAAATACGCGAAAGCTATTGGATTTCTACCTTGGATACGCTAGCACCTAAGGGTCTTAATAGAGAAATAGATTGGCTAACCTAGATTCGTTTTTCTCCTTCACATTCCTATATAACTATGCTTTGCCCTCCTCTACACCTATCTACTGGGTAAGATATACTCTTCCCCTTCTGTCCTTAAATTCTTGACAAGTTTCCTTTTCTTATGTCTTCTCCTCCCCCCCCCCCCTTTTATTATTTTTAAGGATTTTTGGTTTGGATTCCTATAGGTTGTTCACCTGTGATCTGTGTTTAACATGTGTTATCTATATACTACATGGTCAACTGCATATGATGTACACTACAATAATCTATCAAGTTGCAACAAGTCATTTTCCTAACATGGGGGTCTCTTTATATTCAGAAGGATCTGATTCACATAATTACATCATTGAATGTGATTTACCAATATACCCACACTGTAATATATAACATGATTTCTCCATGCTCTTATATGTACTTTAATTCATGCGAAAATAATGGTCTATTAACATCTTGAACCACAATGTATTACAACATATGTAATTACCACCTAATCATAGTTCTATAACACTTGGTACCACCTATATACTACAACCCAGTATGACTAAATCGCCATCTCCTTAAAAATAACCCCAGATCATAAGTCTTAAAGGGAACCTGACCTCACAAACTGACCCCCCCGCATCTTTATACCTGTCCCTGCACCCCCTCTTATCATTTCTAGCCATCCCTTTTGCAGAAAAAAATCGATTTTGTAAAGTAGAGAAGAGGTTATATTCACCTCGTCCTGTGTGAGTTCTCTGTTTCTGAATAAGTCTCAATAGGCAGGCCTGTCTGCTGCTCCCTTGTAATTATGCACGCCCCCTCTCAGCTTGCTGCCTTGGTAAGAGCCTGGCCGCACCATGAAAGGGAGCTGGGCTACCGGTATTACACGATTTAGCCATGCCCCTTTCATGGCGCGGCCAGGCTCTTACCAAGGCAGCAACCTGAAAGGGGGCGTGCATAATTACAAGGGAGCAGCAGACAGGCCTGCCTACTGAGACTTATTCAGAAACAGAGAACTCACACAGGACGGAGGTAAACATAACCTCTTCTCTACTTTACAAAATCGTTTTTTTCTGCAAAAGGGATGGCGAGAAATGATAAGAAGGGGTGCAGGGACAGGTATAAAGATGCGGGGGGGTCAGTTTTTGAGGTCAGGTTCCCTTTAAACTTGCCACCTGATTTTGGGCTGGATCGCTACCATTTGAGCAAAATTCTATAATGTATTTAGCTTTCATTACAAAAGCTTCCATCACTATAGCAACGCCTATTCACTGCGCTCTGTGTTTCCCTATCTAGGCACAAAACGTCACTGCGCATGTGCAGTCGCGCCGCGCGTTACTTACGGTCACATGACCACACAGGGCTCTTAAAACCCTGCGTTCACATACACAGGCTGTCATTCACAGCCAAGGCACAGACTGTGCTGGCAGACAGACCCCTCCAGTATGGACCTACTGTGTGGACACCTAGATTGATCTCTACAGCTAAGTACCTATCCTATAACTAATCTCTAAACTGCATTACAGGATTGATTCTTTCTTACCCTACTTAACAAGGGGGCACCTTAAGTACTATAGAGGGCTTTTGAACAAGTTGCTGACCACAGGAATAGTAGGTAATTAACCATTATACTATCCACATATCTATCATTAACATAAGATGTCCTAGTCCATAGCATTTATCAATTCCTTGCAGGAATAAATAGATACGTAATATCCAAATTCCACCACAGAGGTTCACCATACAAATTTCCAAAGGACACTAAGACCCCTGGGATTACCATTGTACAGAACCACAAGTGGATCACACACCTTTTGGATCTTAGACAGGTACCTATAACTGCAATTATGGCATGCTATAACCCACTTTGACTACATGATATCTAACAGTCCATTTCTTCAACTTAGAATATGGGCTCATTCCTATATTCGATATTGCAACAATTGGACAAATCCCCTCCTGTTATACAACGGCAAGTAACCAGCCATAATCTTTTATCTCTATTATACACCGTCTTTCATCTCTCCTATTCCCTGGCTTAGCTATCCTCTTTATACAAAAAAACCCCTACCTTGGTTAACAGTCCCCAACACCTCTAGCGTACAACAGTTTTTAAATTGGTTCTCAATGTATATTTGTAAATCTTGTATATATTTGTCATTCTTTACACTTGTGTATACTTCACCAAATAAGATTGTAAAAAGTCCTTTTTGTTTTATCCCTCATGGTACCTTTACACGCCGCAACAGGATGGTGGCAACAACCTGGTACATGAGAGAAATGTATCTTGCACCGCCAAATCAACCCACTGTTGCGGCGTGTGAACACGGTTGTTGCCACCCGTCACTTGAGGCACCTGTTTCAGAGCAGAGCCCTAAAACAGGTGGATTTCAAGGCGATGGTTGCGGGTTGTATCGGCGTGTAAATATGGTAGGGTAAGGTTTATTCCTCACCTAGATAACTCCCCGGGGCGTGACACAGCCTCCGGGAAACCACCCCCCTTCAGCGCTCATTGGAGGAAGCTCCTGCGTTACGATTGGTAGTCGCTGCATAGGGCGGCATATTTAAGGAGCTGACCACTCACACTACACAATTGCTCGAGCGTCATGTATTAGTCAGCCTCCTGTGCTGGCTGGCCAATCATGATGTTATTGCTTTCTCCTAACAGCGTACAGAATTCTCGTAATCCACAATTGTGGCACGCCTATGTGTTGTCCCTGCTGCCTTTGTTCCGCCCATATTACCTTGTTATTGCGGCGTGTAAATGTGGTAAGTAATGATGGGCGAATCTACTCGCTAGGACTCGTTACTCGGCGAGTAGTAAGGGACTCGCAGGACTCGGTACTCTGAAAGTGTCCCAGCGTTTACTCGCACGAGTCCAATGCAAATCAATTGCAAACGCTGACAAAACTAGGATTGCCATTGTTTGCATTAGACTCGGCTACTGTGCCAGTGATAGCAGGGAAACTCGCAAATAACTGCTGTTACATTGCGAGCCGAGTCCAGCTGTCTTCTCTGTGCAGCTCCAGGGTCCTAGAGCCCGCCTGCTCACAGAGATGATGTAGCAGTGCTGAGATTGTTCTCAGTCTGCTCATTCCCTGTGCATAGACATCTATATCTATGCACAGGGGATGTAGCAGAGAGGACATCGCGTTTTGGACTACGTCGGACGGAAGAGGATTTTTTTAATTAAAGATGGAGTCCCTAATGGCTTTTTTTATTATTTCAAATAAAAATTTTTCTCTGTGTTTTTTTAACCCTTTATTGGAGATTCTTAGTGGCTGGGTCAAACGTGGCTTGACATTAAGAATCTCGGGCTTAATACCAGATTGTATAACAAAGCTGGTATTAACCCCTTTATTACCCAGCGTGCCACCACCACCAGGGCCGCTGGAAGAGCGGGGTTCAGCGCCAGAGGATGGCGCTTCAATGAACGCGCCATCTTCTGGGGCGGCTGCGGGCTGCAATTTGCAGCGGGGGGTGCCCAGAAAGCTTGGGCATCCCTGCGCTGCAGATTCCAGCCCCCAGCTGCTTAGCTGTACCTGGCTAGACATAGAAATTGCGCGGAGCCCCACGCATTTTTTTTTATTTCATGAATTTCAGAGTCAGAGTCTCAGAGTCAGAGTCTCAGAGTCAGAGTCAGAGTCTCAGAGTCAGAGTCTCAGAGTCTCAGAGTCTCAGAGTCAGAGTCAGTCAGAGTCAGAGTCTCAGAGTCTCAGAGTCTCAGAGTTCAGAGTCAGACTCAGAGTACTCAGAGTCAGAGTCTCAGAGTCAGAGTCTCAGAGTCAGAGTCTCAGAGTCAGAGTCTCAGAGTCAGAGTCTCAAGAGTCAAAGTCTCAGAGTCAGAGTCTCAGAGTCAGAGTCTCAGAGTCTCAGAGTCAGAGTCTCAGAGTCAGACTCAGAGTCTCAGAGTCAGAGTCTCAGAGTCGATCAGAGTCTCAGAGTCAGAGTCTCAGAGTCAGAGTCTCAGAGTCAGAGTCTCAGAGTCAAGAGTCTCAGAGTCAGAGTCTCAGAGTTCAGAGTCCAGAGTCTCAGAGTCAGAGTCAGAGTCTCAGAGTCAGAGTCTTCAGAGTCAGAGTTCAGAGTCTCAGAGCTGTCAGAGTCTCAGAGTCTCAGAGTCAGAGTCTCAGAGTCAGAGTCAGAGTCTCAGAGTCAGAGTCTCAGAGTCAGAGTCTCAGAGTCTCAGAGTCAGAGTCTCAGAGTCTCAGAGTCAGAGTCTCAGAGTCTCAGAGTCTCAGAGTCAGATTCTCAGAGTCTCAGATTCAGAGTCAGAGTCTCAGAGTCAGAGTCAGAGTCTGAGTCAGAGTCTCAGAGTCAGAGTCAGAGTCTCAGAGTCAGAGTCAGAGTCAGAGATCTCAGAGTAAGAGTCTGAGTCTCAGAGTCAGAGTCAGAGTCTCAGAGTCAGAGTCAGAGTCTCAGAGTCAGAGTCAGAGTCTCAGAGTCTCAGAGTCAGAGTCTCAGAGTCTCAGAGTCAGAGTCTCAGAGAGTCAGAGTCTCAGAGTCAGAGTCTCAGAGTCTCAGAGTCAGAGTCAGAGTCTCAGAGTCTCAGAGTCAGAGTCTCAGAGTCAGAGTCAGAGTCTCAGAGTCAGAGTCTCAGAGTCTCAGAGTCTCAGAGTCAGAGTCTCAGAGTCAGAGTCTCAGAGTCTCAGAGTCTCAGAGTCTCAGAGTCTCAGACTCAGAGTCTCAGAGTCAGAGTCTCAGAGTCAGAGTCTCAGAGTCAGAGTCTCAGAGTCAGAGTCTCAGAGTCAAGTCTCAGAGTCAGAGTCTCAGAGTCAGAGTCAGAGTCTCAGAGTCAGAGTCAGAGTCTCAGAGTCAGAGTCTCAGAGTCAGAGTCTCAGAGTCAGAGTCAGAGTCTCAGAGTCAGAGTCAGAGTCTCAGAGTCAGAGTCAGAGTCTCAGAGTCAGAGTCTCAGAGTCAGAGTCTCAGAGTCTCAGAGTCAGAGTCTCAGAGTCTCAGAGTCAGAGTCTCAGAGTCTCAGAGTCTCAGAGTCAGATTCTCAGAGTCTCAGATTCAGAGTCAGAGTCTCAGAGTCAGAGTCAGAGTCTGAGTCAGAGTCTCAGAGTCAGAGTCAGAGTCTCAGAGTCAGAGTCAGAGTCAGAGTCTCAGAGTAAGAGTCTGAGTCTCAGAGTCAGAGTCAGAGTCTCAGAGTCAGAGTCAGAGTCTCAGAGTCAGAGTCAGAGTCTCAGAGTCTCAGAGTCTCAGAGTCAGAGTCTCAGAGTCTCAGAGTCAGAGTCTCAGAGAGTCAGAGTCTCAGAGTCAGAGTCTCAGAGTCTCAGAGTCAGAGTCAGAGTCTCAGAGTCTCAGAGTCAGAGTCTCAGAGACAGAGTCTCAGAGTCAGAGTCTCAGAGTCAGAGTCAGAGTCTCAGAGTCAGAGTCAGAGTCTCAGAGTCAGAGTCTCAGAGTCTCAGAGTCAGAAGTCTCAGAGTCAGAGTCTCAGAGTCTCAGAGTCAGAGTCTCAGAGACAGAGTCTCAGAGTCAGAGTCTCAGAGTCAGAGTCAGAGTCTCAGAGTCAGAGTCAGAGTCTCAGAGTCAGAGTCTCAGAGTCAGAGTCTCAGAGTCAGAGTCTCAGAGTCAAAGTCTCAGAGTCAGAGTCTCAGAGTCAGAGTCTCAGAGTCAGAGTCTCAGAGTCAGAGTCTCAGAGTCAAAGTCTCAGAGTCAGAGTCAGAGTCAGAGTCAGAGTCTCAGAGTCAGAGTCTCAGAGTCAGAGTCTCAGAGTCAGAGTCTCAGAGTCAGAGTCAGAGTCTCAGAGTCAGAGTCAGAGTCTCAGAGTCAGAGTCAAAGTCTCAGAGTCAGAGTCTCAGAGTCAGAGTCTCAGAGTCTCAGAGTCTCAGAGTCAGAGTCTCAGAGTCAGAGTCTCAGAGTCTCAGAGTCAGAGTCTCAGAGTCAGAGTCTCAGAGTCTCAGAGTCAGAGTCTCAGAGACAGAGTCTCAGAGTCAGAGTCTCAGAGTCAGAGTCAGAGTCTCAGAGTCAGAGTCTCAGAGTCTCAGAGTCAGAGTCTCAGAGTCAGAGTCTCAGAGTCAGAGTCTCAGAGTCAAAGTCTCAGAGTCAGAGTCTCAGAGTCAGAGTCTCAGAGTCAGAGTCTCAGAGTCAGAGTCTCAGAGTCAAAGTCTCAGAGTCAGAGTCTCAGAGTCAGAGTCTCAGAGTCAGAGTCTCAGAGTCAGAGTCAGAGTCTCAGAGTCAGAGTCTGGGGTCTCAGAGTCAGAGTCAGAGTCTCAGAGTCTCAGAGTCTCAGAGTCCAGAGTCAGAGTCTCAGAGTCTCAGAGTCAGAGTCTCAGAGAGTCAGAGTCTCAGAGTCAGAGTCTCAGAGTCAGAGTCTCAGAGTCAGAGTCTCAGAGTCAGAGTCTCAGAGTCATCCAGAGTCAGAGTCTCAGAGACAGAGTCTCAGAGTCAGAGTCTCAGAGTCAGAGTCAGAGTCTCAGAGTCAGAGTCTCAGAGTCAGAGTCAGAGTCTCAGAGCCAGAGTCTCAGAGTCAGAGTCTCAGAGTCAGAGTCTCAGAGTCAGAGTCTCAGAGTCAAAGTCTCAGAGTCAGAGTCAGAGTCTCAGAGTCAGAGTCTCAGAGTCAGAGTCTCAGAGTCAAAGTCTCAGAGTCAGAGTCAGAGTCTCAGAGTCAGAGTCTCAGAGTCAGAGTCAGAGTCTCAGAGTCAGAGTCAGAGTCTCAGAGTCAGAGTCAAAGTCTCAGAGTCAGAGTCTCAGAGTCAGAGTCTCAGAGTCAGAGTCTCAGAGTCAGAGTCAGAGTCTCAGAGTCAGAGTCTCAGAGTCAGAGTCTCAGAGTCAGAGTCTCAGAGTCAGAGTCAAAGTCTCAGAGTCAGAGTCTCAGAGTCAGAGTCTCAGAGTCAGAGTCTCAGAGTCAGAGTCAGAGTCTCAGAGTCAGAGTCTCAGAGTCAGAGTCTCAGAGTCAGAGTCTCAGAGTCAGAGTCAGAGTCTCAGAGTCAGAGTCTCAGAGTCAGAGTCAGAGTCTCAGAGTCAGAGTCTCAGAGTCAGAGTCTCAGAGTCAGAGTCTCAGAGTCAGAGTCAAAGTCTCAGAGTCAGAGTCTCAGAGTCAGAGTCTCAGAGTCAGAGTCTCAGAGTCAGAGTCTCAGAGTCAGAGTCAGAGTCTCAGAGTCAGAGTCTCAGAGTCAGAGTCAGAGTCTCAGAGTCAGAGTCTCAGAGTCAGAGTCTCAGAGTCAGAGTCTCAGAGTCAGAGTCAGAGTCTCAGAGTCAGAGTCTCAGAGTCAGAGTCTCAGATTCAGAGTCTCACCCTCAGAGCCAGAGTCAGAGTCTCAGAGTCATTGTCTCAGAGTCAGAGTCTCAGAGTCAGAGTCAGAGTCAGAGTCTCAGAGTCAGAGTCAGAGTCTCAGAGTCAGAGTCTAAGAGTCAGAGTCTGAAATAATTTAAAAAAAATGCGTGGGGCTCCGCGCAATTTCTATTTCTAGCCAGGTACAGCTAAGCAGCTGGGGGCTGGAATCCGCAGCGCAGGGATGCCCAAGCTTTCTGGGCACCCCCCGCTGCAAATTGCAGCCAGCAGCCGCCCCAGAAGATGGCGCGTTCATTGAAACGCCATCCTCTGGCGCTGAACCCCGCTCTTCCAGCGGCCCTGGTGGCGGTGGCACGCTGGGTAATAAAGAGGTTAGGGCCAGCTTTGTATTATCAGCTGGCCCTAAGCCCGAAATTTATGGCGGTCACGCCAATATTAGACATGACCGCCATGAATTTCTATTAAATTGTTTTAAAAAAAACACAACACAGAGAAAATTTTTTATTAGAAATAAAAGAAAAAGCCATTAGGGACTCCATCTTTATTTTAAAAAAATCCTCTTCCGTCCGACGCAGTCCAAAACGCGATGTCCTCTCTGCTACATCCCCTGTGCATAGATATAGATGTCTATGCACAGGGAATGAGCAGACTGAGAACAATCTCAGCTCTGCTACATCAGGCAGCAGGCGGGCTCTAGGACCCTGGAGCTGTGGCAGCCAGCACACAGAGCAGACAGGACTCTTATCTGTGCGAGTTTCCCAGTGATTACAGTTGCAAAGTAAACGAGTCCAATGCAAATAAATGACAAAACTAGGATTGCTTCAGGCTGAAGCTTCCGAGACACATCTGCGATTTGTAAATCTCACACTACTCGCTATTACTCGCTTCCCCATTCATTAACATTGGACTCACTAGACTCGCAACGAGTAGCGAGTCCTGTGCTCGGACTCGCTAGAGTCAAGCGATTCCGAGTAATTTAGGATTCGCCCATCACTAGTGGTAAGGTAAGCTACAGAAGGTAACTTGTGGCACCCGGCGGTGTATCCAGATGTAACCTACCGTAGCGCACCTTGTTGCGGTGTGTAAAGGTGGTGCGTTTACCGTTGGCAACCGTTTGTGCGTGCTCGTGCACGTGAAGCACCCGGTTGTTGCCACCATCCTGTTGCGGCGTGTAAAGGTACCATCAGTGACGTTGTGATAAAGGCATGTGACAGGCTGAAACGTTAACGTCCTGCTAAGTCACCATCTACTGTTCACGTTTTGAAATAAATTCACTATAAGCAACTACAGAACTGTGCGAGTGCAGTAATTGAACCCTTAACTTGCTGTGTGGGTCATCTGGCCCTTTTACTTGCACCGCAAAAACCACAAAAGTGAGTGCTGGTCATTAAACGTTTTGGAGCCTACAGGGTTTAATTCGTTGGGATTTCCCTTTCAAGGGATGTATTTTTTTGATAAGTGCCTGCCTATGGGCTTTTCGTTGTCATGCTTGTATTTTGAGTCTTTTGCCACTTTTTTACAATGGGTTACTGAATATTCTATTACGTCGGGTAGTATGTTGCACTATCTGGACGATTTTTTATTTTTTGGTTTTGCTGATTCTTCTCCTTGTTCTAGTTTGTTCAGGGGTTTTCAGGAGATTACGTCTTCCTTTGGTGTCCCTTTAGCAGCAGAAAAGACTGTTGGTCCTTGTCACATTATTGAATTTTTGGGAATAATATTGGATTCTGAAAGCATGGAATTTCGCTTATTGGCTGCGAAGATTGAAAAAATTGTGATGAGCATTCATTCGATTTTGGAGTGTATGAAGGTCACTTTGAAGGTACTTCAGTCTTTATTAGGGAGTCTCAATTTTGTGCTCCATATTATGCCCATCGGCAGGGTTTTTTGCCGTCGGTTGTACGACAGCATGAAAGGACTTTCCTCTCCCTTTGTACATATTCGGAATGAGGGCCGATCTTCTGGTTTGGTTAAGTTTTTTACATCAATTCAATGGCCATTGTTGTTTACAGGAGCCTTTTGTTTTGGCCCCTGATTTGGACCTTTTCATGGATTCAGTATCCCTGTCAAGTTTTGTCCTCCGTTATGGCTCTCGCATCCTAGTAGATGCTTTTCCGGTATGTTCGGGCACTATCAGTTCTCTTCATCGTTTAACAGTGAATAAGATATTTGCTATTTTCATGGCATTGTCCTTATGGGGCCTGGAGTTGGCTAATAAGAGAATTACTATTGTAACAGAAACGTCTGGTGTGGTTTCGATCATTAATATGATGTCCTCTAAGTGTTCTAAAATTTCAGTTATATTACGGCATTTGGTTTTATTGTGTAAATGCACAATATTTGGTTGAAAGCTTCTTTGGTTGATACTGCACATATTATGGTTCTTGGTTCTTTTTCCCCTCAGACTTCGGTGGATTTGGTCAACACTTATCCGGTCAGCGAGCGGGAAGGCATGCCTTGCCCAGTTCATCTGTGGAGTGTCTACCCGATGTAGTGTACGGGTATATTCAGGGATCCCTGGCTCCGGGGACTTGGGCCGCTTATACAGCTGCTTGGTCAGATTGGTTATTATTCTGTAATATGGAGCAGGTTTCCCCTTTGTCATTTTGGTCTGCATTTGTACTTCGTTATTTTGAAAGTTTTGTGGCCAAGGGTTTCGGCCATGCTACAGTGTATAAGTTTGCTGATGGTATATCATTTTTTCAGAAATTGTATGGTGGTTCTTCTTTATTATTACTTTTTCCTGTTAAACAGTTTCTGTAAGGTCTGAAGAAAAAGCACTTCCGTGCTGACGGAAGGAGAGCTATATCGATTGATTTACTGTCCCGTATGTGGGCTGTATTGCCTTCTGTATGTTTTAATAAATTTGAGATGTTGTTGTTTAAGTCATGTTTCTCGTTGGCTTTTTTTGGAGCTTTTCGCATAGGAAAATTGATTTGCTTTAGCAAACATCGTCTTTTGGGTTTGGCGTTTTCTGATGTCGCCATTTTACCATCTACGGTCATTATTCAGGTTCGTAGGTACAAGACAGATCAGCTGGCTAAGGGCATGGCCGTACACTTACAGGCCATTCCGGGATGTGAGTTTTGCCCTCTTGCTAATTTACGTAATTGGTTGGCTGTCCGCCCTCCGGGTGAAGGCCCTTTTTTCATGCACGAATAAGGGTTTCCATTGACCCGTTTTCAATTTAACGCGGTCTTGCATAAATGCTTGGCTGCGTTAGGTTTGGAAGGTTTACAGTTTTCCTCACATTCCTTCTGTATAGGTGCAGCCACTGAGGCTGCAAGGTTGGGACTGCCTGAGAGTAGAATTAAAAAGATTGGGAAGTGGGATTCTAGTCGAGTTAGGTCATATATTCGGCATGATAGTATTGCTTAACATTTATCATTTTATTTCAGGCAGGAAGAACATTTGGATCATAGGCCATTCCTATGTTTATTGGGCAAGGAAGAGGGCATGTGTGCGTAGTTACATGGAAAATCTTTCATTTTCTAGGGATTCTGTTAGTATTTGGTGGTACGAGCGCAGAGAGATGAAGTGGGATTCTCTTTGTTCCACTCTGGCTAATTTAATGGATTGTTTTCCAGTGCCAGATTTGATTGTTTTTCATCTTGTTGGTAATGATCTCGGGAAAGTCCGGACTTTGGACTTATTGTGGCAAGTTCGCCACGATCTCAAGGTCGTTCATTCTATGTTTCCATCTTCCACGTTAGTCTTTTCTGAGATCATTCCTTGGTTGATTTGGTCCTTTTATGGATTTCAATTTTTAGACTCTATCCGTAAAAAATTGAATAAGGCCTTGGAAAGCTTCATGCCTGTTGTAGGCAGTTTTGCACACAGGCATGTTGACCTAGAAGGGTTCGTTCCTGGGCTTCATCGTAAGGATGGTGTTCATTTGCAGACTATTGTGGAGAAATGGCTGCGGGGTTTGGGGATGGCCGCTCCGTAATCGGTTCGGCTGGTTGGGGAAATATAGTCGTTTTAACCTTCGAGTCTGGAGTTAGTTGTATTCTCAAGTTATCTTGGGAACATTTGTTTGATATTTTTAATTATTATATTTATATTTTATTTATGCATTTAAAATAAATGTACCCCTATTAAAGCCTCTTGGCCATTTCTCTCCAACAATGGACTGGTTTTTTGTCTTCACCGTCTGTTTAGAGTTGTAAGTTATCTCATTAGGCCTGCGATCCCATGGCAAACCCCCACATCATTTAGAGCGGGGTAGAGGTATTTTATAGTATTTTTATTTAGGTTTTTCAAAATTAAATGTAGAGTTTAATATTGCATAAAGATTCATGAGATATCCTCAAGAATGTGTTGGTAAAGGGTTAATAGTCCCTGTTTGGTAGGTAACAAAGGCAGGTAACTGCTATGATTGGTTGATCTGCTGTCTGTCAGCTGTCGTTTCTGATTGGTTAAAAAAAAGTGCGGGAAGCTCTGTTATCTATTGCTCCCTTTAGGAATTCATCTCAGTGTCTCTGAAGAGACGAAGCTGTTTGGTCACCCGCCCACCCATCCTTGTTTTCTGTTTGGTATCTGGATCGTCGTCGAGAGGCTTTGCCGAGGGGAAATATAGTTGTTCTTACCTTCGAGTCTGGAGTTAGTTGTATTCTCAAGTTATCTTGGGAACATTTGTTTGATATTTTTAATTATCGTATTTATATTTTATTTATGTATTTAAAATAAATTTACCCCTATTAAAGCCTCTCGGCCATTTCACTCCAACAATGGACTGTTTTTTTGTCTTCACCGTCTGTTTAGAGTTGTAAGTTCTCTCATTAGGGCGATCCCATGGCATAATGGTGGGGTGTTATGACATCATAGCACAAAGGGCAAAAGAGCATGGGGGGAGAGAGAGGACTGGTGGGAGAGCACATGGGAGAGAGAGATGGCCACCACCCCCAGCAAAATAGAGCTTGCCCCTATTGTGAGGTCACTACCCTCCAGATGCGATAGCATCAGGGCTCCATCTAATTGTGTATATTTTTGTACTACTACTACCCAAACAGCTGTTCACAGCAGTGCTGCTGCTTGCAGTGACTACACTTATTGCCGAGTTTTGTCTTTTTTTAATCTTTTATATCTGTTCTCATGTCTTTTCTACCATGTTCATTTCCAGTGCCACATTTTTTGATTACATTATCTCCGGTCAAAAAAATGTCATGGTTATAAAATGTTAGGATTAAGGATGAGTGAGTATTCAAATACTCGGACTCGCTATACTCGTGCCGAGTAGATCGCAATACTCGGGTATTGAATGCGAGTAGCGAGTCCAATGTTAGTCAATGGGAAATGCAAATAAATGTCTGCTGGACCCAAAAAAGCGGTCTGGGGACTGAGGTAAAGGCTGAAATGGGTGCCTGATTGCCATAAAAGAGTGAGTTATGATGGAGGAGATATTCTGACAGCTTAGTGTGTAAGTGGTGTAAAGAGAGCGATCTTCCCTAGGGACTGTGTGATGGTTAATGCAGGAAGAAGCCACTCATCATCACAAGGGCTTCACAATTTAAAGCTTGGACTACTGGCATTGTTATTCCACTGCCACTGCACAACGTGCAGGCATAGTGTCTCCAAAAATTAGCCCATGGGGCTGTATCATGGATGATGAAGAAGCAGGCCTCAACGGCCAAACAATTATGAAGCTATGACTACTAGCACAGTAGTTGCATTGCCCAATGTCTAGGCATAGCCATAGTGTCTCCAAAAAGTAGCCCATGGGACTGTATCATGGTTGATGAAGGAAGCAGGCCTCAAACAATTATGAAGCTAGGACTAATAGCACAGTAGTTGCATTGCCCAACGTCCAGGCAAAGCCATAGTGTTTCCAAAAAGTAGCCTAAGGGGCTATACCATGGTTGATAAAGGAAGAAGGCCTCAAGGGCCAAACAATTATGAAGCTAGGATTACTAGTACTATTAGCATAGTTTTTGCGGTGCCCAATGTGCAGGCATAGTCATAGTGTCTCCAAAAAGTAGCCCAAGCTGCTGTACCATGGTTGATGAAGGAAGCAAGCCTCAAGGTATAAACATTTATAAAGCTAGGACTACTAGCACAGTAGTTGCAGTGCCGAATGTCCAGGCATAGTCATTGTGTCTCCAAAAAGTAGCCCATGGTGCTGTACCATGGTTGATGAAGGAAGCAGGCCTCAAGGGCCAAACAATTAGGTGTCACATCCCTGTCGGTCTCGGTGATTGTTATCCCTGCCCAATTCACTTGGTGGCGCCAGATTTCTTCGATGCTGCTATTAGGGGGGCTATGTCCTCATCAGGACCTGCTCATTTAGTCCCTGTTTCTGTCACTGGCATGGCCATGTTCTTCCTGTGGGTGATGCTGGTGACAGGAGAGAGGTCCCTGCAGAGGCATCTGGAAGGCGCCGGCTTTGTTCTTCTGTCAGAAGTGGGGTGGTTAGTACCACTCATGAATCATCATCTGACCTGGGTGTAGGGGCGGTCCTGGTGAGGTCATCAGGTTGTGAGCTCTGGCCTATGAGACCTGTCCTGCAAACCGCCAGATATAGTCTTGGTTTTTACCAGTGATCTAGTTTGTGCTCTGTTATATTTCTGTTAACGTTGGCCTTGTTTTTGACCCTTCTACTGCCTGATGATTTTGTACTTTTGCTGCCCTCCTGGTTTTGACGCTGCCTTCTGACTACGTTATTGGATACTGATTTTTTCACTCCCTGACCTCCTAGTATTTTCCCTTCCTGGTGGCATCCCTGCTCTGGTCTGCTGCTCACCTATAGGCAGCTACCTCCTGGGCTCTGCTGTAATTCCAGATCAATGTATAGGGGTAAAGGGTCTCGGAGTTCTAGGGTTTCTGTGTTACCGGTTGCTCAGCTTTTGCAGTGGACGGTCGCCACATTATGAAACTAGGACTACTAGCACAGTAGCTGCATTGCTTAATGTCCAGGCATAACCATAGTGTCTCCAAAAAATAGCCCATGGGGCTGTACCTTGGTTGATGTAGGAAGCGGGCCTCAAGGGCCAAACAATTATGAAGCTAGGAGTACTAGTGTAGTTTTTGCAGTGCCCAATGTGCAGGCATAGCCATAGTGTCTTCAAAAAGTAGCCCAAGGGGCTGTACCATGGTTGATTAAGGAAGCAGGCCACAAGGGCCAAACAATTATGAAGCTAGGATTATTAGGACTATTAGCATAGTTTTTGCAGTGCCTAATGTGCAGGCATTAGTGATGAGCGAGCATGCTCGCCACTACTCGGTACTCGCACGAGTATCACTGTACTCGGGCTACTCGGCGAGCACTGAGTAATCTCGCGATACTCATGCTGTGCTCGTGGTCGTCATCTCTGCATGTTGGCGCTCTTTTGAGAGCCAGCCCACGTGCAGGGATTGGCTGGCAGACCACTGCAATGCCACAGCCCTGTTAGTTGTGGCATAGCAGTGATTGGCCGCCCTGCACAGCGTGACCGAGCCTTTATAACTCCCGACGCGCTGTGCTCGGCACACAGCCATCCAGACAGTCAGTGTAGGGAGAGTGTCTGCTGCTGCTTAGGGACAGATTTGCGGCCCTTACAGGTAGATTCGGAGCAGGGCTGCAAACTGCTGCTGACCACAACAGTCCTTCTCAGGACTAATCTAGGAGGATATAGGCGGGGTGATCCAGATCGGAGTCCAAGCTTTCCAGTGACCAGAACAGTCCTTCTCAGGACTAATCTAGGAGGATATAGGCAGGGTGATACAGATCGGAATCCAAGCTTTTCTGTGACCATTAGAGTCACCACACTCTTGAACTTACTACCTTGATACAGGTTAGGGACTAAAATCCTCTCCTGAAACCATTACAGTCACCAGACTGGTGTACGTCATACCTTGATACAGGTTAGGGACTAAAATCCTCTCCTGAAACCATTACAGTCACCAGACTGGTGTACGTCATACCTTGATACAGGTTAGGGAACTAAAATTCTAATCTCTTGTGATCTCAACAGTCACCAGACTGGTGTACGTCATACCTTGATACAGGTTAGGGACTAAAATCCTCTCCTGAAACCATTACAGTCACCAGACTGGTGTACGTCATACCTTGATACAGGTTAGGAAACTAAAATCCTAATCTCTTGTGATCTCAACAGTCACCAGACTGGTGTATGTCATACCTTGATACAGGTTAGGGACTAAAATCCTCTCCTGAAACCATTACAGTCACCAGACTGATGTACGTCATACCTTGATACAGGTTAGGGAACTAAAATCCTAATCTCTTGTGATCTCAACAGTCACCAGACTGGTGTACGTCATACCTTGATACAGGTTAGGGAACTAAAATCCTAAACTCTTGTGATCTCAACAGTCACCAGACAGTTGTCGCTCTATACAGGCAAAATGCGCAAAGGAGTTGGCAAGGGCGTTGGCAAGGAACAAGGAAGTGGACGTGATGGTGGTGCAGGCAGAGGCCGAGGTCATGTGCAAGCACTAATTTCGCAACAACAAAGGGCCACATCTCCTCGCTCGCACGTCCTGTCCCAAATTCTTGGGGCCCGCAGCAGTACACCACTGTTGAACCAAGACCAGTGTCAACAGGTTGTTACTTGGATAGCGGATAATGCTTCAAGTCAGATGGGCACCTCCACAAACACCCTGTCTTCCACACGGTCAACTGTCAGTAGCCGTGATACTGCACCGCACACTTTCCAACCTGATCCTCCTTCCTACCACCTGGCCGAGTACACGTCCACGGACATTACTGATCCCACACTAGGACACTCGGAAGAGCTGTTCACGTATCCATTCGCAGAATCTGGCCTGTCGCCACCTCCTCTTGAAGTGGGTGATGAGGAGATGGTATGTACAGATGCCCAAATATTTGAGCAGCCACGTTCTCACGAACGGAACGTTGGCAAAGTGTCTCAACAAGGGGTGGACGATGATGAGACACAATTGCCAGGAAGTCAGGAGGAGGATCAGGGTGCGGAAGAGGAAGACGACATGGTGGATGATCCAGTAGCTGACCCAACATGGCAGGAGGATATGCAGAGCGAGGACAGCAGTGCACAGGGGGAGGGAGGCGTAGCATCCCAACAGGCAGTACGAAGCAAGGTTGCGTCCGCAGGCAGAAGGCAGGCAACCGTTCCCCGGAACAACAACACGACTCAAGGTGCCTGTGCAAATGTTCGGTCTTCCCGAGTCTGGGAGTTTTTTAAGTTGGCTCCAGAAGACTCTAAAAAGGCCATTTGCCACACCTGCCATGCCAGTATCAGCAAGGGTACGAAAACTAGCAGCCTGACCACCACCAGCATGATCAGGCACATGTCAGCCAAGCACCCAACTTTGTGGGAAGTATTTACCAATAGATAGATCAGCTGCACACCACATTATTTCTTTAAAGAAATAATGTGGTGTGCAGCTGATCTATCTATTGGTAAGTGTTTACATATTTTTTGAAGCTAGCACCCACTAAAAGAGGTGTGCGCCCATACTGACATATATTTGTGGGAAGTATAACAGAGTCGAGGAGCGGTGCTTGCTGATGTCACTGCTACGTCTTCGCCTGTTGTGCGCGCGAGCCACTCCCCTGTCCATGCTGGCCGCGAACAAGCCTCTGGCCCTGCACCTGAAGTTGCCCACGCACAAATTACACCACCATCAAGCACGTCCTTGTCCCAGCGCAGCGTTCAATTATCCATTCAGCAAGCATTTGAACGCAGGCGCAAATACGCTGCCAACGCCCCACATGCCACAGTCCTGAATGATCACATTTCGCGACTCATAGCGCTAGAAATGTTGCCTTTCCGGCTGGTGGAGACGGACGCATTCCGCGACCTGATGGCGGCTGCTGTCCCACGTTACTCGGTCCCCAGCCGCTACTATTTCTCCAGATGTGCCGTCCCCGCATTTTATAACCACGTGTCCAACAGCATCACACGTGCCCTGAACAATGCTGTTTCAGCCAAAGTCCACCTAACCACATACACGTGGACAAGTGCTTGTGGGCAAGGCCGCTACATCTCCTTGACGGCACACTGGATTAATATTGTGGAGGCTGGGACCCAGTCTGAGCGAGGGACGGAACACGTCCTTCCCACACCAAGGATAGCAGGCCCTACCTCTGTCAGGGTTTCACCGACACTCTACAGCTTCGGAATGTCATGCTCCTCAGCCTCCTCCTCCTGCGTATCCTCATCCACTGTACCCTCCACACCAGTCCCAAGCTGGAAGCACTGCAGCACTGCCTCTGCAAAGCGGCAACAGGCTGTGCTGAAGCTAGTCTGCATAGGTGACAAACCCCACAATGCAGAAGAGGTGTGGACAGCTCTGAAACAGCAGGCAGATCACTGGCTCACACCTCTGAACCTAAAGTCAGGAAAGGTCGTGTGTGACAATGGCCGGAACCTGGTGGCAGCTTTGAGGCGAGGGCAGCTGACGCATGTTCCATGCGTGGCCCATGTGCTCAACCTGGTGGTTGACCTGCTGGTAAAAGTTCGGCGTCTGTATGCACATTTTCGCAAGTCACCTGCTGCTTCAGCCGGCCTTGCCGGCTTTCAGCGCCGTTTGCGTCTTACGGCCCACAGACTGGTGTGTGATGTCCCCACGCATTGGAATTCAACTCTGCACATGTTGGTCAGGATATGTGAGCAGAAGAGGGCAGTTGTGGACTACCTGCATCACCTAAGCCGTCGGGAAATGGGTCAAACTCCACACATGACACCTGAGGAGTGGAGATGGATGTCCGACCTATGCACCGTCCTCCAAAACTTTGAGGACTCCACTAAGATGGTGAGCGGCGATGACGCCATTATTAGCGTCACCATACCACTACTCTGCCTTCTAAAACGGTCTCTGCTGAAAATCAAAGAGGATACATTGCAGGCCGAGCGCGATGACTTGGAGCAAAAAACAGTAGTGGGTGTGGGTGAAAACACACAGCCCAGCCTCATCTCATCACAACGTGTAGTGGAGGACTACGACGAGGAGGAGGAGGATGAAGACATGGAGCAACTCTCTGGCCAAATTGAGGATATGACATGCACACCAGTCATACCCTCGATTCAGCGTGGCTGGCTAGAGGACAGGGGAGATGAGGAGGAGAAGGAGGAGGACAGCATGTTCAGTCATCGTGTTGGTCTGGATACTGAAGTGATGGCTGTTAAGAGTCTGGCGCACATGGCTGACTTTATGGTAAGCTGCCTGTCTCGTGACCCTCGCGTTCAGAACATCTTGGCCGACAATCAGTACTGGTTGGCAACACTGTTAGACCCACGCTACAAGGAGAACTTTATGTGTCTCATTCCTGAGGCGGAGAGGTCAGCCAAAATGCAGCAGTTCCACAGGGCCATAGTCACGGAAGTAGTGAAATCATTCCCCTCACAAAACGCTAGCGGCATAGGTCAGGATTCGGTGGACAACCAAGGCGTACGGCCGAGAGGGGCACAAGTCCAATCCGCCAGAGGTAGGGGAACTGTCTTTACAATGTGGGACAGTTTTCTCAGCCCCTCACATACCACAGCCCCTGAGGTGCGGGGTAGTGCCACCAGAAATGCTAAGTTTGGGAAGATGCTGAAGGAGTACCTTGCAGATCGAACAACTGTACTGCGAGATTCCTCTGTGCCTTTCAATTATTGGGTCTCCAAGCTGGACACGTGGCATGAATTGGCTCTCTACGCCTTGGAAGTCCTGGCCTGCCCTGCCGCTAGCGTTTTATCAGAGCGTGTTTTCAGTGCTGCAGGTGGAATCATCACGGATAAGCGCACCCGCCTGTCAACTGAAAATGCTGACAGGCTGACTCTGATCAAGATGAACAAGGGTTGGATTGGGCCAGACTTCACCACACCACCAGCAAATGACAACTGAATTAAAATTTTGTTATGTGAATTTGCCATGTACCTCCACTCACCCATGGGTACACACTTCAGGACTTTGGCTAATCGCTGGACTGCTCCTCCTTCTCCTCATGTGACACCATGATGACCGTTACAATAGTTAGGCTGTTGTTTGAGGTATACCCGCAGTGGTAAATTTTTTCGCCCATTCTTTTAGAATGGGCATTACAACGACAGGAGACCCGCTCCTTTTGAATGGGAAAAATGTTTTGAGGCCCTCCTGCACGTCTCTATCCAGGGACAATGTGGAGCCTCCCAATTTTTGGCTGCCCTGCCAAAGGGCAATACTACAATACACCCACTTGAGGGTTACAGGCCCTACTACATGTCTGTATGCATGGGTCATTGTTGAACCTCCCAATTTTTGACTGCCCTGACCAAAGGCCTATACTACAATACACCCACTTGAGGGTTACAGGCCCTCCTGCACGTCTCTATCCAGGGACAATGAGGAGCCTCCCAATTTTTGGCTGCCCTGGCCAAAGGCCTATACTACAATACACCCACTTGAGGGTTACAGGCCCTACTACATGTCTGTATGCATGGGTCATTGTTGAACCTCCCAATTTTTGGCTGCCCTGGCCAAAGGGCTATACTACAATACACCCAGTTCTTGTTTACAGGCCATCCTGCATGTCTGTATCCAGGGGCATTGGTGAACCTCCCAATTTTGGACTGCCCTGGCAAAGGAAGATACTAGAATAGACCCAGTTCCTCAAAATGGGCACATTATTTCAAGACAGGGCTTCATGTTCGTCTCTTCTCGGGGTCATCGGAGTGCCGCACAATGTTTTCACGTAAAATCTTTCATGTAATCACAAAAAGTAACATAGACCAGCTGTATCTCACTATTGGGTATGTGCCCTTAACATTTCCACCCTAAATATTCATTTTGGTGTCATTTTGGAAGGTTTTCTGGAGACTCCGTTAAATTGGCGTGAAACTCGGACAACATTGTTCACAGCTGTGACTTTTGAGTGAGAAATGCTTCCAGGGGTCTTCCCCATGGTGTTGCCATGTCATTTCAGCACTCTTCTGAGACTTTTGTGACATTTTTAGGGTTTTTCCATGCTGCCGGCAGTCATTTCATAAAAATACTCGTGTCTCCCATAGGATAACATTGGGCTCGGTACTCGGGCCGAGTACATGAGTATCTCGGGATGCTCGGCCCGAGCTTCGAGCACCCGAGGATTTTAGTACTCGCTCATCACTAGCAGGCATAGCCATAGAGTCTCCAAGCAGAAGCAGGAGTTGAAAACATGTGTAAGAAGAAAAGGGGTTTGTATGGGAAGGGATGGACGTGATCACCAGTTGCAAAATACTCTGGCAAAATCCAGTCCTTGTTAAATGTTATCAGAGTTAGCCTGTCTGCATTCTCTGTAGTCAACCGTGTGCGTGTATCTGTGATGTTTGCCCCATCAGCACTGAAAACATACTCTGATATCACACTAGCAGCAGTGCAGGCCAGCACCTGCAAGGAATGTAAGGAGAGGTCTGGTTAAATATGCAGCTTGGATACACAGTAATTAAATGGAACAGAAGCATCAGGAAAGACGCAGGTATGGTTACTTAGATAGTCGTTGACCAACTTGTGCAATGTCTTCCACCTTGACATTGTTACCGGTCCAGCTAGCCCTTGCTGATGAGCTAATTTTTTAAAGATGGCCCAGTTTGTGGGCATTTACCACCACCTCTTTTGGACCTGCTGGCCGTGTCTCCATTACAGCATGGGGTTGCACAGAGCTGGTACCTCTGCTAACAGAGGTGTCTGAGGGTGATGTTGCCATCAAATGATCAACAACAGCCCTCTTGAAGCATTCCCCTTGGTGACTGCAACAGTAGCAAAGGAAATTTGTCCTTTTACCGTGGGTCTAGAAAGGTGGCCAACCAATATAGGTTGCTGTTGAAAATGTGGATCACGCGAGGGTCTTGACACAGACAGATATGAATTGTGCCATGTGTGCCAAGCAAAGAGGCAAATGTTCTGTGACCACAGAAGGAGGAACAATACCCATGCTTACCTCACACTGACTCTCCTCCTCCTCCACCTCCTCCTCTCCAGCCCACTCATGCTGGACAGACATGAAGCTGGGTTCAGGAGTCCCCTCTGCAGCATGAGGGGCCCCTTCGGTACCACTGAAAAAGAAGTCCTCTCCCTTCTCATCTTCCTCATTATCTTAATCCCTCAATCTTGCCTTATGAGATTGGCTGGGATGTGTAGAATCATCCATTGTGAGATCTTGCTCCATACCCAGCTGCTGGGCACTCAAAGATTTTATTATTAGATTATGCAGTGATTCTTTCAACAGACATAGCATAGGGATGGTTACGCTAATAATAGCCTGATCACCGCTCACATGCTTGGTGCAGTACGCAAAGTTATAAAGCACCTGACAAATGTCAGTGATCCATACTCACTCGAGAGTTGTTATGTTTCTTGGCTGAGTCTTAGTATGATGGGCATGTTTAAGCTGGTATTCAGCAAGTGCCCTCTGCTGCTTACTTATCCTTGCCAGCATATGATATGTTGAGTTCCATCGTATTAGCAGGTCGCAATTGAGTCGGTGGTTGGGCAAATTAAATTGCTTTTGAAGCTGCAAGACCGGCAACAGCGGTGGAGGAATGGCGGAAATGGGTGCAAATACGGCGCACCTTCTCAAGTAGTTATGTTTTTATACATTTCTGCACCACTAGGTTGAACACGTGAGCCATGTATGGCACATGTACCAGCTTCCTGAGCTTTAAAACCACCACCAGGTAACGCCCATTATTCCAGACAATCAGACCGGGTTGGAGTTGCAGTGGGAGAGCTACTGATCGGTCTGTTAAATTCCTTGCCACAGCTCTGCTGCAGGTTTGTCGTCTTTCACCTAAGCAGATGAGCTTCAGGAGAGCGTGTTGCTGCTTTGCCGATGCGCTGCTGCACAGCTCCCAACTTGGGAGTGATGTGGAGGTTAATTCAGCATAGGATGATGAGGCGGTGAAGGAGGAGGAAGAGGGGTGACAGAAGGTATATGATGAGGGGGAAACCCTGATTGAGGTTGGGCCCACTATTACTGGGTGTCCAAGCTGCACAGTTGGTCAGACCTCTCCTTATATGCCTTGGAGGTGCTGGCCTGCCCTGCTGCTAGTGTGATGTCAGAGCATGTTTTCAGTGCCGCTGGGGCAATTATCATAGATACATGCACATGGCTGACTACAGAGAATGCAGACAGGCTGACAGATAAAATTTAACATGGTAAAATGGACTGGATTTCATTAAAGTTTTTAATCCCTCCAGATGACAGCATCACAACCTAGTCAACCAAAACGTTCTTTTATGCTACCGGTGATCTAAAAAAGCTAAACTAAAAAATGATTGTGTTGGCCCCTTTAGAAATAATCTGAGTAAAATGGTGGATGAGGAAAAAGCCAATACGCTAAATTACTTTTTTTCAACAGTATTTACACAAGAAAATCCCATGACAGACAATATGATCATTGATAACAAAAACTGTCAATTAAATGTCACCTGCTTAACCCAGCAGGAAGAACGGCATCGTCTAAAAATCACTAAAATTGACAAATCCACGGGCCCGGATGGGATACACCCCAGAGTGCTGCAGGAATTAAGTATTGTCATAGATAGACCATTATTTTTAATCTTTAAAGATTTCATAATAACAGGGTCTGTACCACAGGACTGGCGTATAGCAAATGTGGTTCCAATATTCAAAAAGGGAACAAAAACTGAAATAGGAAATTATAGGCCAGTAAGCTTAACCTCTACTATGGGTAAAATCCTAGAGGGTTTTCTAAGAGATGCTATACTGGAGTATCTGAAGAAAAATAACCTCATGACCCAATATCAACATGGTTTTACGAGGGACCGTTCCTGTCAAACTAATCTGATAAACTTCTATGAAGAAGTAAGTTCTGGACTGGACCAAAGAAATGCAGTGGATGTGGTGTATATGGACTTTTCAAAAGCTTTTGATACGGTGCCACACAAAAGGTTGATACATAAAATGAGAGCAATGCGGATATGGGAAAATATTTGTAAGTGGGTGGTCATTAATGGAACACACTCAGAATGGGTCACAGTTAACAGTGGGGTACCACAGGGGTCAGTGTTGGGCCCGCTTCTTTTTAATATATTTATTAATGACCTTGGAGGGGGCATACAGAGTAGAATTTCAATATTTGCAGATGACACTAAACTCTGCAGGGTAATCAATACAGAGGAGGACAATTTTATATTACAGGAGGATTTATGTAAACTAGAAGCATAGGCTGATAAATGGCAAATGAGCTTTAATGGGGATAAATGTAAGGTCATGCACTTGGGCAGAGGAAACAAAAGGTATAATTATGTGCTTAATTGTAAAACACTGGGCAAAACTGTCACTGAAAAAGACCTGGGTGTATGGGTAGATGACAAACTCACATTTAGTGGCCAGTGTCAGGCAGCTGCTGAAAAGGCAAATAAAATAATGGGATGCATTAAAAGAGGCATAGATGCTCATAAGGAGAACATAATTTTACCTCTATACAAGTCACTAGTGCGACCACACTTAGAATACTGTGTACAATTCTGGTCTCCGGTGTATAAGAAAGACATAGTTGAACTAGAGCAGGTCCAGAGAAGAGCAACCAAGGTTATTAGACGACTGAGGGGTCTGCAATACCAAGACAGGTTATTAAACTTGGGGTTATTTAGCTTGGAAAAACGAAGGCTTAGGGGTGATCTTATAATAATGTATAAATATATGAGGGGACAGTACAGAGAACTTTCTAATGATCTCTTTACTCTTAGGCCTGAGACGGGGACAAGGGGGCATCCTCTACGTCTAGAGGAAAGAAGGTATAATCATAATCAGAGACACGGATTCTTTACTGTAAGAGCAGTGAGACTATTGAACTCTCTGCCACATGATGTTGTAATGAGTGACTCACTACTAACATTTAAGAAGGGCCTGGATGCCTTTCTTGAAAACTATAATATTATCAGTTATAAATACTAGATTCTTTGATAGGACGTTGATCCAGGGAATTAGTCTGATTGCCATATCTGGAGTCAGGAAGGAATTTTTTCCCCCAATGTGGAGCTAGTGTTGCCACATGGTTTTTTTTTTCCTTCCTCTGGTTGAACTAGATGGACTTAAAATGTTCCTTCAACCTTAAAAACTATGTTACTATGCTACTATCTTGTCCATCCCTTCCCATACAAACCCCTTTTTTCCTTCTTACATGTGTATACTACTCCTGCTTCTGCCACATGTATCTCATGGTTAACAAGCTACAAAAAATGTTCCATTCATTAATACTTCCTTTCGGAGGCACTTGTGATAAGACCTCCTTCCAGAATCAACCATGATACAGCCCCTAGGACTAATTTTTGAGACACTATGTCTATGCCTGCACATTGGGCACTGGAACTACCGTGATACTAGTCCTACCTTCAAAAAACAACAGGACTTTAAAAAGTGTTTGACTGCAAATTGAGGAAAAGCAATGGTGTAAAATCACTCGTGCAGCCCCTGACCAGGTGCCCTCATGTTAAATACATGTACACCATACATTTTTTTAACATATACACATTAACATAGGGGATGATCAGCCTTCATAGACCTCTTAGTTGGGTCTAGCTGAAAATTACTAGTGTTTCCCTTTGATTTGCATTGTACTCACTACTCGTAACGAATACACGAGTATTAGAACCTACTTGTTACAATTCCGGCGAGTCCAAGCATTTTACTACTCGCTCATCGCTATTTAAACTCCATTATGCCCCGGACAACAAAAATACAACCAATGAAATGTTGGAAGACGCAGTATTGTGATGTGTACTGCTGTTTAGTTGGACTAGTACAAGAGTTAAACAAAATGTTCAACTTTTTAAAAAATATTTTTTCGTATGTAAATACTTCTTTCAACTTTCCTTCATTTTAAAATCTTTTATAACCTTAAAAATCTACTTTTCTAAGAAAGCACTATAATACACTGAATAGTCTGGTACTGGAAAGAAGGTACATATCTCCAAGCAATTGCCTTTCACTTTGGTAACAGTTGAGATGTAGGTAAAGCCTGGCCTGGATCTTCGTTGCTCTTGCAGGTTTTTGAGGCAATGTTAGGGTAGGGTCACATCAACGTTTTATTTTTGAAAACCTGATCCGGTTTTGAGCTTTCAAAAAGCTCAAAACCGGATCAAGAAATGCTCCTCATAGGAGCCAATGCTAAATGCTTCCGGTTTCTGTCTCAGGCTCTGCAGCCTGCGGAAAAAATCATGCAGGCTTCAGGTTTTGGAGCAGTTTTAGCATCCGCAATGCGGGAACCGGATTGCTCAGGATGTGTAATCCTGAGCAATCTGGTTACCGGATAGCTTGCTCATCCCTGCTGCCGCCCAAGAAAGGGGCGGGTGTAATACAAGTAGCCCTGTCCCTTTCATGGAGCGGCCAGGCTCTCAGCACTGCAGCAAGCTGAGAAGGGGCGTGCATAATTAATAAGCGGGCGGAGGGAGCAGCAGACAGGCCCGCCTTTGGACACTTACAGAAACTCACACAAGACGTAAATATAACCTGTATTCTCTACTTTAATACATCGTTTTCTTCAGCAAAAGGGATAGCTAGAAAAGATAAGAGGGGGTGCAGGGACAGGTATAACGACACGGGGGGGTCAGTTTTTTGGGGTCATGCGCGCAGCTCTGAGGAGCCCGGCGCTTTTGTACATTACAGATTATAGCAGGATAAGCCCACCTGAGTGGGTGTAAGGTCTCTAGGGGAACTAGGCACCCCCTAGAGACATTAAACATACATTTATTTATTACATTAATCGTTTTAATATACATAGAACAGTTTGCTCATCCCTGGCGGCAGCAAGGAAGAGCAAACTATCTGGTTACCGGATTGCGGCTTCAGCAATCCGGTTCCCGGATTGCTGAAGGTATGAAGACAATTGCGTTCACCGCATCCGGATCTGGATGCGGTTGACGCAATTCATGTTTTAAATTTGACCCTAGCCTTTCTCCACTCAGCCACTCAGCCATCACAGACCCGGGGAGTGCCCTGGGAATAGCACCTGGAAGCTAGCTACCTGTGATCCAAGTTTATCCACATCTATAGTGGCTCAAATGAAAAACCAAATGGCAACATAGTAACGCTCCTTCAACACCAGGGTAAACCATTGCTCTAATGTCCCATGGAACCTTTCATGTCTGCAAAAACAAGTCGACATTTGTTTATGATTTTCTGTATTTTCTGTAGTGCCAGTGTGAATAAAACACTGTTTTTGGAGTGTAACCCCATATGTACCTCTTTTTGAATGCCATTGCCTTCTAGATTTGATTCTCTACAGCACACATAAATCCAAAGCCAGAAAGGTTAGTGTTAACAATATTGTCGTAAGATGTATGGTTGAAAAATTGTCGGTAAATAAAAATGTGTCTTCATCAAAAATGACCAAATAAACTGACACAATAAAACTAGGATCAAAAACATTCAGCTTGACCTTGCTAAATTTAAAGAGAGCTGATAGCCATAAAAAACTAAGTCATCCAGTCACTGGAACTGTCCAACATTAAACCTGTGGGTTGCGCACACAAAACCCTAAAGGGTCCGTTACACACTACGATGCTTCAGCAATCCGACCAACAATTCGGGATTGCTGGGATATCGTTATCTGATTTGCTGGTGAGCTGTCACACAGGCAGACTCTCCAGCGATCAGCCACTCTGTGCCCGACACCCGACGGTCATTTGGATTGTTCGGGGTTCCGGGCGCAGAATGGGAATCAATGGTCGTTGCCCCTGTAACACACAACGATGCATGCGTGACAGTGACAGACCAACGATGGAAAAATGGTCCTGGCCATTTATCAACGATCTGATCGCTGGTCATTGGTATATGTCACATGCAGCGGCATTGCTACGAGGTCGCTGCAATGTCACAAAACCGGTGACGTTGCAACAATATCGTTAGCGAGATTGTTGCATGTAATGGGGCCTCAAGAGTAACCATTTTGCACAATCATTATCCTGGAGTATATCCTTAAAGGTACCTTTACACACCGCCACTGTGCCTAGCAACAGGTATCCACCGGACGTGCACACGCACGTTTTTAACGGTGGATACCGATCGTGATGCCGCATATACATGCCGCCATTGCGTTGTCAACTGAAGGTATCTTTGTTCCCCGGAAGTTCCGACAGATCCTGCGGCTAGCTTCCTGTTGAATACCTTCCCTGCTTTACACGCCGCTACCACAAAGGAATATGGGCGTACATATTTCGCGTCGCAAGTACATAGGCGTGATAGAGTTGTGTATTCCATGACGCTAACACGCTGATTGGACAACGCAATAGCATCATGATTGGCCAGCCTGCGCAGGAAGGCTGGCTAATACATGACGCCATTGCAATTGTGTAGTGTGAATGGTCAGCTCTTTAAATATGGCGCCCTGTGAAGGGACAGCCAATCGTAACACAGTAGCCCCCATCAATGATTGCTGATGGGGCGTGGTATCCATGATGCTGTGGCACGTCCCTGTGAAATCACTAGGTGACGCAACATCCATGCCTGTGCCCCGTTTAGACGCCACTACCATGGCAATTGTGCCTTTCTGCTGCCTTCGGTTTTTGAGCACGGCTCAGCAACAGGTATCTGAGTCAACTGCAGGACACAGGAAGGAATTTCCCTATTTACACGCCGCCATTTCGTAGCAATTTCATAGACACAGGCACAAATATTCCCAATGCCAGGCAGTTGCTACCTTCCTGTGGTGGCGTGTAAAGGGGCCTTAAGATTTAAGCCTCAAATGTATCCTCAACATTAGGCCAGTACTGTTCCTGTGAGTGTCTCCCATCTTACACCACGGCACACACACATTTTTTTGACTTTCCTCTGTTCAGATCATAAAATATTTCAACTGCAACTCTTTTTGCCAGGAATTCTACTGTGCTTGATGAAGATATTATATTGCAGATTATTGACCTAATAATGTGGACAGATTGACAGACATGGCATATAATCATTATAATTAGTGTCTCAATCATTTTTACCATGTCTATTAAAAAGTCTTGGCTCAGGTTGTCAAGTCTCAAATCTCAAGTGAAAAGTCCACCCTTCGGGATTTGTTACTGCGACTCCCTTTCCAATTCATTTCAGTATAAATAGCGCGAATCATTGTTATTTTTAATCTTTGCCTTCTTTTATCTATGAACAATGAGAAGATAATGTGCTGGCACCAAACAATATTACCTACATCCAAATATGGAGAATAAATCAGAGGTAAATACTTTTATTCATTGCATCACAATTATTGCAGCATGTGATATGTAGATTTTGTCAAACATTTGGCCTTGGATTTTACTCTTTGGAATGCCAAGATTTGAAGGTCTGAAAAAAATTGGATTTCCCACATTCCCTGCTCATACTAATGTAATTTATTGCCAACTGCCAACCAACATGGTTGATCCTTCCTTCATTTCATATTTACTATTTGATAATTAACTAATATTTGAGTTTCTTAACATTAGTTACAGTAGTTCCAATGCTGATGACTAATATTGACTTGTAGTTAACACCATTGTCAATTTTTGTAGATGTAAAACGAAGATGTGTAAATAAAGCTTTACTTATGGAAATGTATATACCTTCTTAACATTTTCTAACCAAACACATTTTAATATTAAATACAGGGGCATCATAGCTTATTGCAAACAAGTTATCCATCATAAAACCCTTTGTCTTTCAAAAAATAAAAAATATAAAAGGGAACCTTTCAAGTCGTTCTAGCCTCCTAACCTATCACTACCTGTCCCTGCACCTTGGTAGCTGTTTCCTAACCATCCCTGCCTGAGCTAAACGTGCCTTATAAAGATTTAGAAAAATGCTTTTTAACTTACAAGCAGTCTCCATCTGGAGATTTGAAAGCCGGGCTCTAGGGCTCCATTGTGCCCTCCTTGCTGGCTCTCAGGATGCCCACTGGGCATAATCAGTCTCTGTTTTTACACCTCCTTTTGAATATCCCACATTCTCTGCTGAATGCCATGCCAGGCTGGAACGTCATATCCTGCTCGGTGCATTGTGGGGGCTAATCATGTGATACGGCCCAGCTCCGGTGCATGCGCAGTGCGCATATTGAAGCCAATTCGTACACGTCATAATGTCCCAGAATGCACTGGGCCGGATATGACATGTATGCAAATAGAGTCTATGGAGCCTTGTTTAGGAGTCTCAACACAGGACTAGCCAGATGTCCCTCCCTGGAGGCTGGCTAATACATGACGCCATTGCAATTGTGTAGTGTGAATGGTCAGCTCTTTAAATATGGCGCCCTGTGAAGGGACAGCCAATTGTAACACAGTAGCCTCCAACAATGATTGCTGATGGGGCGTGGTATCCATGACCCTGTGGCACGTCCCTGTAAAATCACTAGGTGACGCAACATCCATGCCTGTGCCCCGTTTAGACGCCACTACCATGGCAATTGTGCCTTTCTGTTGCCTTCGGTTTTTGAGCATGGCTCAGCAACAGGTATCTGAGTTAACTGCAGGACACAGGAAGGAATTTCCCTATTTACACGCTGCCATTTCGTAGCAATTTCATGGCAACAGGCACAAATATCCCCAATGCCAGGCAGTTGCTACCTTCCTGTGGTGGCGTGTAAACGGGCCTTAAGATTTAAGCCTCAAGTGTATCCTCAACATTAGGCCAGTACTGTTCCTGTGAGTGTCTCCCATCTTACACCACGGCACACACACATTTTTTTGACTTTCCTCTGTTCAGATCATAAAATATTTCAACTGCAACTCTTTTTGCCAGGAATTCTACTGTGCTTGATGAAGATATTATATCGCAGATTATTGACCTAATAATGTGGACAGATTGACAGACATGGCATATAATCTTTATAATTAGTGTCTCAATAATTTTTACCATGTCTATTAAAAAGTCTTGGCTCAGGTTGTCAAGTCTCAAATCTCAAGTGGAGGGATATCTGGATAGTCCTGTGTTGAGACTCCTAAACAAGGCTCCACAGACTCTATTTGCATATTCAAAATTCCCAGGGGGCAATGCGCCTAGGAATTCACTGTGTTGAGCGCTTTAGCTGGCTGCCCGCAGTATTTTCTTGGACTGGTCTCCCTGAGATCAGTGGATATAACATGTATGGCTCGGCTTCAATATGCGCACTGTGTGTGTGCTGCAGCACCCAAAATGCACTGGGCCGCATATGATGTTCAGCAGAGCAGGTGGGATATGCAACAGGAGGTGTAAAAATAGAAACTGGCATGTTTAGCTCAGACAGGGATGGTTACTGAACAGCTACCAAGGTGCAGGGATAGGTAGTGATAGGTTAGGAGGGTATAACCACCTGAAAGGTTCACTTTAACTCTTACACCATAATTTCAGACTTTTCTGATATGTATCAAGTTCCCCAGGGTGCCCAAACAACCAAAAATATTCTTAATTTGTCTACCCGACAAAATGCGTACTTTTTACATGAAAATTCTTATATGTAGTGATTGTAAGTAACATTTGTTCTATCTAGGTTTTCTGCTTTGAACAGTTAGAAGTCGTGAGTAAGAGAGAAAAAGTCCCGGCGCAACTCTAAGTGCAGTAATTAAATTTCAACATAGAGATATTATACTACAATATTGCTCACCTTTTAGGTGTCTTGGTTATATTGCATATAACATCTCCTTTTTTGTGCAGCTCTTCCACTCCGGATGGATCAGATCTAGGAAACCTGGTTCGTCACATGTAGTAATAAGTATACCAGTCTATTGATACAGCGCTTCTACAGGAGACCCAGAGTTCAAATAAATTTTCCTTTATTCTTAAAATGTATATTATATTGGGCAGTACAACGCGTTTCGACCCTTTTAATGGGTCTTCCTCAGGTACAGATGTATAATTTCATAACACTTTCATGTGTCTCCTTATTTAGCACATGCAATGTCTGAGTTCATGGAAGTCTTCCTTGACTTACTTGAACTCAGACACTGCATGAGCTATAAAAGGAGACACATGTAAGTGTTATGAAATTATACATCTGTACCTGAGGAAGACCCATTAAAAGGGTCAAAACATGTTGTACTGCCCACTCTGATATACATTTTAAGAATAAAGGAAAATGTATTTTAACTCTGGGTCTCCTGTGGAAGCGCTGTACCAATAGACCAGTATACTTATTACTTCCTACATTTGAGAGTAAAGTATATCACATCAGAAGAATGCATATAGGATTATTCCTTAATGTGCATCCACCAGGTAATTGCCACCCAATTGGAGCTAGGAGTGACCACAACCAGAATGTATCATGCAACATCTCTATTTATCTCTTTTACTTTTCTTAAATCCAGGCAGATAGTGGCTGTGTGATTGCTGCAAGCCATTATGAAATTAATCACTTGAAAAATTTGCTGGGCACCATGGGGCCAATTCAACAAAAAGCTGGCGTAAAACGCTTTAAAAAGTCAAAAAAAGTTTGTGCATCACATGGTTATACAAAAATATTGTGACTTGAGATTTTCATGACAGTTATGTCAAAGTTTGCCAAGATGGGTGGAGCTGGGGTATGACAGGGCAGAATGGGGACATGATGCCACAGCTCATCCAATTAATTAGGAACTCTGGAATTCCAGGCACTCGAAATATTATTCCAGTGACCGACTAGACTCCTCACCAAATGAGGTGGAGTCTCTTTCATCACACAGCAGAGCCGTCCTAGGAGGTAGCAGCTTCTGTATTTGTTCCAAACTGGTGAAGTCCTGAAAACATTCCTCTGGTCCACTATAGAGGAATCTTAGCAACAGAGGAAACCTCCTTGAAGAATACATCTATTTTCCAGGATCCAATATTGAAGATTTGTGATGAGGAGCATGCCACATTTAAGGCTGGCTTCACACTGCAGTTTTTCACTGATCAGTGCCCATCAGTGTTTGTGTCTCCAAAATTCAGAACAGGTGTCAATCTTTCAATTATAGTTTTTCTCTGCAAGTTCCTCTCCTGGTTTTGGCACACAAACACTGATGGACACTAATCAGTGAAAAACTGCAGTGTGAAGCCAGCCTGATGGCCACTTTACACGTCCCAACATCGGTCCGATGTTGGATACAACGACGCGGGAGCGCCCATTTTTTTGGCAGAATTCCAAGATCACATAGGAGATGTTACACAGGGAGATATCCACAGGCAACGCAACTGCGATGTGCACGCCCTCTTGTACGGGCTACCCAGGACCGACCATTTAACATGGGAGAGAATAGTTGTACTACTAGTCGTTGTTGGGCTTTCACACAGCATGATCCGGCCACATCGTCCATCCAATATCGGGCCGTTGGAGAGCATGCTCATTTTTTCCACGATGTCGTTTTGGCATTCTTCTTGCATCGAATTGGACAATTACACTATACAACGCACGAACCACGTGACTCTTTATCGGAGTTGGATGCCGATATCGAACATGTAAAGTGGCCATAAGAAGTGCTTAAGTCAATGAGAAGATTGTGCTTCTTAATAAATCAGTGACTTCTTTCTCCTAAATTCCTCTTCATCAAGACTGTTGTAAACAATGCTAGTTTTGATGTATTGGAGAATATTGTATATGTCTTGAATGACTATGTATTCCAGAAATTGAGCAACATGTACTTAGCTGAGATTGCACATCCAGGCTCTGGTTCATGTTGCCCATAGTTAATAATGACAGGTTTTAGGTACTCAACTTACTTTGCAATGTGTGACTAATATTTTTATCATATTTATAGGGATTGCTGCTTAATGACTTCAACAAGACCACAGTAACAGAATTCATACTTCTGGCTTTTGCTGATTTAGGACATCTACAGATATTACTTTTTGCATTTGTCCTATTGGCATTTATATCTTGTATTATGGGGAACAGCATCATACTTGTCTTAGTAAGATATGAACGTTCACTTCATACTCCAATGTATTTTTTCATTAGCACCTTTGCTTTTCTCGAAATAATATGTGTATCTGTCAATGTTCCTAAACTTCTCGCTACTTTAATAGAAGATAACAGGAGGATATCATTCACTGGATGCTTTGCCCAGATGTATACATTCGATTCTTTAGGAGTAACAGAATGTTATCTTCTAGCAGTTATGGCTTTTGATCGGGACTTGGCCATTAACAAACCCTTGCACTATTCCAGGATAATGAACAATTCTTTATGTATTGAGCTTGCAGTTGCCCCTTGGGTTATTGGATTTGTCATAATTTCCATACCTACTATAAAAACAGTTGAGATGGATTTTTGTGGACCCAATGAAGTCAACCATTTTTTTTGTGATTTGGCTCCATTACAAAATTTAGCATGTTCTAACCCCATGGTCAGCAATGTGGTCACGAGTATATCAGCTATAATTGGAAGCACTCTTCCATTCCTTACTATTTTAGTATTTTACATCCACATTATCGCTCTAATATTCAGAATCAAAAGCACTAGAGGTAAGCAGAAAGCCTTCTCCACCTGTACTTCCCACCTCATTGTGGCCTGCTTGTTCTATGGCTCAACCACTATTGTATATGTTAGGCCTAAGGGCAGTCAACACGACAGGTTTCTTGCTCTCATATATTCTGTCATTATTCCCTTCTTAAATCCATTTATTTATACCTTAAAGAACAAAGATGTCAAATTAGCTCTAAGAAAGTCACAGCTAGTAAGAATCCTTGGTCAGATTAGGACTGGGACCTTCATCTAGACCAATGTAGATATTCATAAATTGAAGAAGAAACACAGAGGAAAAAGTTAAAATAAGTTAAAAAAAAATCATAACCATATAAATATGTATCCAATAAAGTAGATGAAAAAGCCAGTGGCACTCACCAAAGTCGATCTTCAATTCTTTTTAATTCCACATTACATGTGCGGAGTACAGACAAGGGGGGAGGGAGGTGCTGGAACGAGGACGACGGTAACCGTTTCGCGGTTGATCTGTCGCTTCTACGGGTCCTGATGTCAGGACCCGTAGAAGCGGCAGATCAACCGCGAAACGGTTACCGTCGTCCTCGTTCCAGCACCTCCCTCCCCCCTTGTCTGTACTCCGCACATGTAATGTGGAATTAAAAAGAATTGAAGATCGACTTTGGTGAGTGCCACTGGCTTTTTTATCTACTTTATTGGATTGACTATTCTCACTTATAGTGAGCACCCCATTGCGCTGGATTCCTTCAGTCATTCATAATATATGGAGTTACACGGATTTCTGCACACGGATAGTGCCCAGTTTTCCCCTCTGCATAAAGAATATAAATATGTATATTTAGGTTAATCACTCAACCTAAAACCAATCCTTTTAAGAAATAAAAAATAAGTAAAATGTCATATATTGTCAGTGTCTAGTGCATTTTTCAGGTTTTGTAAATTGAATTAAATGCAAATTGTCCCTCTAAAAGTTTATAAAAATGTGTTAAAAAATTAGAACAACAATCATTTTCATCTATAAAAGATATTAAAAGATTGACTTCCAGCCACCTGCAAAGAATGCTCAACATGGTAAGTATGGCAGAAGGTAAGGACAGGCGGTCAAGAATGCAGCATGTGCAGTAACAAAGTGTGAAATGCTTAGCAAGTTAGAGTTTTTTCACTTCCTCACTTAAGTGACAATTTGCATGTTTCGCAGAGGAGCATTGCGGCTATAAGAGTGAGTGCCCACAGGACATTTTCCTGCGTTTTTGGTGCGTTTTCTGCATGCAGTTTATTGGTTTTATGGTAATTTATTCTAATTTGTTCCTGAGTTTGGGATTCCTGCAAAACCAATGTATTTCACAGAAACGCTGTGCACACACATTGGTTTTGCCAGTGTCAAGAACTGTCAAATACCTGCGTTTTTGGTGCGGATGGGAGAGAATTGACATGTTAATTATTTTTCTGCGTTTTTGCTTCAGTCAATGGAAAAAACGCAGGAAAAAGCGTAGCATCAAAAACGCAGTAAAAACACACAAAGACGTGCAGAAAACGCAGACAAGATCATAGCTAATCTCCTGTCAAGGACTCTAGGATCCTCAGGTTTTGCTGCGTTCAGGACTGCTTAAAAAACATCCTGTGGGCACATACCCTAAGGGTACCGTCACACTTGACGATGCACCAGTGATATGACCTGGTAGGGATCGCTGGTGCATATGATCACTGGTAAGATGTCAAACAGAGATCTCACCAGTGACGCAACAATGATCCAGAATGATACGGAGGTCGTTGGGACCCGGTTTCTCAGACCTGTAGTATTGAGGTCGTTGGTCGTTGTCCCTGTCAAACACAGCGATGCATGCTGCCCAGCGGGACTCCAACAATCAAAAAATGGTCCAGGTGACTGACACGACCAGCGATCTCACAGCAGGGGCCTGGTCGCTGCTAAGTGTCAAACATAGTGAGATCGCTGGTGAGGTCGCTGTTGCGTCACGAAATTTGTGACTTAGCAGTGATCTTGCTAGCGATCTCGCTTAGTGTGATGGGGTTTTAGACTCCTTATCAGCTTATCTCTCTCCTTATGATGGCAGGCAGATTCCTCTCCATAAGGTAGAAAACTAGTTCCCCAGACCTCGTCTTAGCCTCTCATGCTGCCAGATCAGAACTCCCACACACTGCAATGATATGGGGCAGTCACCCCAAAACGCAGCATCTGCAGTTTGGGGTTCTGATCTGGCACGAATCCTAAGTCATATTAAAAGGCTTGTTAAAGTGTCGATTTTGACTTTTAGGATTGTTACCCTTATTGGGTGACAGAGTTTTTCACTTCCTCACTGAAGTGACAATTAGCAAGCTATGGAGATTTTGGAAACGTTTTACTTTGGCAAGGAGCAATGGGAAAAAGTCTATTAAAGTTTTTTGATCATTGGCAATGGATGAAGAGTATACTGGACTTTTAAGAGGCCAAGATTAAAATCATGAGATCCAAAAGAAAAAGTGCTCGTTAGATCCGCGCTGCCGTCAGTGTAAAGGTACCGTCACACGCCTGGAAATCATAAAGGCGATATGTCGCCTCGGAGCAATCGCCGTGAAATTGCCTAATGGTTGCGGAGTGTGATTTGGGAATTTCACGGCGATAAATTGCCCCTCGGCCATCGCCTGATTCCTGAACAGTGCTCAGTAATCAGCCTCAATCGTTAAGGCGATATTTCCGTGTTGTGGCGTGTGACAGGGCGATAATGATGGAAAGAGCGTTGCCTATGATTTCCCATAGGCGTGCCTCAGCGTGCTGAAGTCCGCGTCTGACATGATTGATGTGGACTACTGTGTTCCCATTGGCTGTCAGTTGACACCGCACCATATTTGAAGAGCTGCCCATTCAGCACCACACACATCTTCAGCTACACAACCATCCGCAATCTCAGTGCAAACTCCAATAGATGATGACGTCATGTATTAGCCAGTCTCCCAGAGCAGGCTGACCAATCGTAACTCTGTTGTGTTGTCCAATGAGCACGTATGGGGCACTGTGTAAACAACTGTGGCATGCCTAGCTCCTCGCCGCACTGAACATGTACGCCCACATTGCCCTTGGAATTGCGGCGTGTGAAGCAGCGATGGAATGAGGTAAGATTGGTTCCGCTATAGGTGAGGCGATATCCAGAGCAACACATCGCCTTACTTTCAGGGTGATATTGCAGCGTGTGAAGCTGCCATCAGCGATCTGAGGCGACCATGAAAAACGTGCACGCGCACGTTAGATCACCTCATATCGCCAGGCGAGATTGCGCCATGTGACGGTACATTTAGAGACAATGAAGACAAGGCTTCTTTGTATTTATTCTTTTATGCCCGACATGTTTCTGTGCCATCCCTGCACCTTCCTCAGGGGTACAATCAAGCACTATTCCTTTTGGATCTCTGGATACACCAGCACTGTGCATGTGGGAGTGCAGATCCTGCAGCAGCTGTCCATGCAAGCATACTGGTTGTGGGTCCTCACAACCGAACCAGGTGAGCATATATACTCACGGATACTAATCTTATCCAAACGTGTCTTTCTCTGCTCTAGATTTAAATCATGTACACATGAAGGCTAAAAATCAACTAAATGTCAGGTGAGCTTTTCTGCAGAGACACTGGCAGCAAGTGTAACAACTCCAACCACGAAGCAAAGAGAGATGACGGCCATTGCTGTGTTCTTCCGAAAACATGTGCAAGTGTCTCTACAGAGAGGAAGCAGGCTTGAACTCTACCACCACTTATTGGAAATTGCAATCCTAATAATACCTTTACATGCCGTTTTCAACGGTTCCTAACGGTACCTGATACCGCAATTACACAAGGTGCTCCACAGAAGGTATTTTCGGTCCCTGGAAGTGCTGACGGGTGCCACAGGTTGCCTTCTGTGGAGCATCTTCCCTGATTTACACGCCGCTACCACAAGGGAATCTGGGCGTACATATTGTGCGCCGTAACTACATAGGCGTGACAGAGTAGTGTATTACACGGCGCTCGTACGGTGATTGGACAATGCAATAACATCATGATTGGCCAGCCAGCGCAGGGAGGCTGCCTAATACATGACGCTATACCAAATGTGTATTGTGACTGGTCAAATCGTTAAATATGCCTCCCTGTGCACGGACAGCCAATGGGTACACAGTAGTCTCCACAAATGATAGCTGATGGGGCGTGGTATACATGACGCTCAAGCACGCCCCAGGGAACTCAAATACCATACCTGTGCCCCGATTACACGCCGCTACTATAGGGTTTATACCTGCTTGTTTTTCAGCACGGCTGAAAGACAGGTATCCAGAGAGACAGGTGGCAACAACCTGAATTACACGCTGCCACTTTGCGGTGTTTTGAAGGTACAAGGTACAATTGTCTCCGACACCTGCTGGTTTCTACCTTCCGGTAGCAGAGTGTAAATGTACAGAAAAACTCACCAAAAAACTGCCAGGTAAATATCCTTTTCATTCTGCAGCAGATTGTCAGCTCCCCTGGGAGGCAAACCAGGTGTCATTAAACCGGTGCACGATCACTTGCAACCCACAGTTGGGGACGGTTGTGGCACCAGCGTCCAGCCATACTGTCAAGGAAGCAATCAGTGGCCTTCAGACACAAGGCTGCCTAAGGGCTCAGTCACTCCTGTGCATGTGAAGCATAATATCAGAACTCGGCCTGTTAGAAACACCCAGAGCAGGTGGGCTGGTCCGTACTGATTAAATGCCTCACCAGTGAATTATGCCCCTAGAGGGCGAAACCTGAACTACAGATGAAAATAAAACTAAACTCTAAAGATGAAAAATGTGAGGATTTAGTTGGATATTTTGGCCAAAATAACGTAAGCTCGTGGACCCTCGTCACGGTCCCTCACGTCCCACGAGTCTTATCTCATATGTTAGCGACATATGTATATTTAATAACTAGATTCACCGAAAAAGGACATTAAAATCAGCACAGAAAAACTCACCAAAAAACTGCCAGGTAAATATCCATTTCAGCAGCAGATTGTCAGCTCCCCTGGGAGGCAAACCAGGTGTCATTAAACTGGTGCACAATCACTTACAACCCACAGTTGGGGGCGGTTGTAACATAGTAACATAATTTTTAAGGTTGAAGGAAGACTTTTAGTCCATCTAGTTCAACCATAGCCTAACATGTTGATCCAGAGGAAGGCAAAAAAAACCCATGTGGCAACACAAAGCTCCACATGGGGGGAAAAAATTCCTTCCTGACTCCAGATATGGCAATCAGACTAATTCCCTGGATCAACGTCCTATCAAAGAATCTAGTATATATATAACTGGTAATATTATAGTTTTCAAGAAAGGCATCCAGGCCCTTCTTAAACATTAGTAGTGAGTCACTCATTACAACAGCATGTGGCAGAGAGTTCCACAGTCTCACTGCTCTTACAGTAAAGAATCCGCATCTGTGATTATGATTAAACCTTCTTTCCTCCAGACGTAGAGGATGCCCCTTGTTCCCGTCTCAGGCCTAAGAGTAAAGAGATCATTAGAAAGGTCTCTGTACTGTCCCCTCATATATTTATACATTATTATAAGATCACCCCTAAGCCTTCGTTTTTCCAAGCTAAATAACCCCAAGTTTACTAACCTGTCTTGGTATTGCAGACCCCTCAGTCCACTAATAACCTTGGTTGCTCTTCTCTGGACCCGCTCTAGTTCAGCTATGTCTTTCTTATACACCGGAGACCAGAATTGTACACAGTATTCTAAGTGTGGTCGCCCTAGTGACTTGTATAGAGGTAAAATTATGTTCTCCTCATGAGCTTCTATGCCTCTTTTAATGCATCCCATTATTTTATTTGCCTTTGCAGCAGCTGCCTGACACTGGCCACTAAATGTGAGTTTGTCATCTACCCATACACCCAGGTCTTTTTCAGTGACAGTTTTGCCCAGTGTTTTACAATTAAGCACATAATTATACCTTTTGTTTCCTCTGCCCAAGTGCATGACCTTACATTTATCCCCATTAAAGCTCATTTGCCATTTATCAGCCCAAGCTTCTAGTTTACATAAATCCTCCTGTAATATAAAATTGTCCTCCTCTGTATTAATTACCCTGCAGAGTTTAGTGTCATCTGCAAATATTGAGATTCTACTCTGTATGCCCCCTACGAGTTCATTAATAAATATATTAAAAAGAATCGGGCCCAACACTGACCCCTGTGGTACCCCACTGTTAACTGTGACCCATTCTGAGTGTGTTCCATTAATGACCACCCTTTGTTTCCTATCACTAAGCCAGTTCTTAACCCACTTACACATATTTTCCCCTATCCCCATTGCTCTCATTTTATGTATCAATCTTTTGTGTGGCACCGTATCAAAAGCTTTTGAAAAGTCCATATACACCACATCCACTGCATTTCTTTGGTCCAGTCCAGAACTTATTTCTTCATAGTATATCAGATTAGTTTGACAGGAACGGTCCCTCGTAAAACCATGTTGATATTGGGTCATGAGGTTATTTTTCTTCAGATACTCCAGTATAGCATCTCTTAGAAAACCCTCTAGGATTTTACCCACAGGTTAAACTTACTGGCCTATAATTTCCAAGTTCAGTTTTTGTTCCCTTTTTGAATATTGGCACCACATTTGCTATACGCCAGTCCTGTGGTACAGACCATGTTATTATGGAATCTTTAAAGATTAAAAATAATGGTCTATCTATGACAGTACTTAATTCCTGCAGCACTCATGGGTGTATCCCATCCGGGCCCGGGGATTTGTCAATTTTAGTGATTTTTAGACGATGCCGTACTTCCTGCTGGGTTAAGCTGGTGACATTTAATTGACAGTTTTTGTTATCACTGATCATATTGTCTGTCATGGGATTTTCTTGTGTAAATACTGTTGAAAAAAAGTCATTTAGCATATTGGCTTTTTCCTCATCCTCATCCACCATTTCACCCAGATTATTTTTAAAGGGGCCAACACCATCATTTTTTAGTTTCTTACTATTTATGTAGTTAAAAAAGAATTTGGGATTATTTTTACTTTCTCTGGCAATGAGTCTCTCTGTCTCAATCTTTGCTGCCTTGATTTGCTTTTTACAGATGTTATTTAATTTTCTGTATTTATGTAATGCCTCATCACTACCTACTTGCTTTAATTCCCTAAATGCTTTCTTTTTGTCATTTATTGCGCCCCTTACAGCATTATTTAGCCATAGTGGTTTCCTCCTATTTCTAGCATTCTTATTCCCACAGGGTATATATTGTGCACAGGCCCTATTCAGGATGCTAATAAACGTTTCCCACTTGCTTTGCGTACTTTTATGTCTCAGGATATCGTCCCAGTTTATTGCACTAAGATCATCTCTCAACCGTTGGAAATTTGCCTTCTTGAAGTTTAGTGTCCTTGTAGCCCCTCTACTACACATCTTAGTAAAGGTGGCTCCAGCGTTCAGCCATACTGTCAAGGAAGCAATCGGTGGCATTCAGACACAAGGCTGCCTAATGGCTCAGTCACTCCTGTGCATGTGAAGCATAGTATCAGAACTCGGCCTGTTAGTAACACCCAGAGCAGGTGGGCCAGTCCGCTTCCTTGACAGTATAGCTGGACGCTGGTACCACAACCGCCCCCAACTGTGGGTTGCAAGTGATCGTGCACCGGTTTAATGACACATGGTTTGCCTCCCAGGGGAGCTGACAATCTGCTGCTGAATGAAATGGATATTTACCTGGCAATTTTTTGGTGAGTTTTTCTGTGCTGATTTTAATGTCCTTTTTCGGTGAACGGAGTGTAAATGTACTATAAAAGTTAATTGCTGCTGCAAAAGGAGGTTCGAGAAGATACTATGTTTTTTCTCACACATTGCTTCAGGATTTTGGCATAGATCATCTATTATATAAAACCCGAAGGCCACTTCCTGAAAAGGCGAAGGCCACTTCCGTGACGGACTTCGCCCAGGGGCTGGTGACGTCATCCAGTGCAGGGCCCCCCTGCTACAGGCAGCGGCACAGGAACGTTCCGACCTCGGAAGTTCCGTTTGCCCTACAGCCTCTCCCCTCCACCCTCTGCCATTGCTGTCTGCCCAGAGGCCGCCCCTCATGTATCATGTCCTCAGCCCCTGCTCCACACATCAGTACACTGTCAGGAGGAGGCGCCCGGCAGTGCAGGGGTTACAGCCGAGCCTCCAGTGTGTGCGGCCGGCTCCTCCCCGCTCTCCGCACACACATTCCCCGGGTGCCCGGGCAGTGAGGAGGTGGCAGCGGCAGCACATGGCAGCCGGGGGGTAGCTGCACTGACAGGAGGCGGCTGACACTGGAGGCTGACACCCGGGATCATGCTGCACAGCGCCGTCTCCACACCCGCCTTCTCCACAGCTCCGCACTGCTGACACCGGGGGACACCGCGCTCAGCACCGGGAGGGGACGCATAGGTGAGAGCCGGGCTGCAAGGGATTAACAGGTCCTCTGCCCCCTCTGTGTCCTCTGCCCCCTCTGTGTCCTCTGCCCCCTGTCCTCTGCGTCCTTTGCCCCCTGCCCCCTCTGTGTCCTCTGCCCCCTGTCCTCTGCCCCCTCTGTGTCCTCTGCCCCTGTCCTCTGCATCCTCTGTGTCCTCTGCCCCCTGTCCTCTGCGTCCTCTGCCCCCTCTGTGTCCTCTGCCCCCTGTCCTCTGCCCCATGTCCTCTGCGTCTTCTGCCCCCTATGTGTCCTCTGCCCCCTGTCCTCTGCCCCCTGTCCTCTGCGTCCTCTGCCCCCTCTGTGTCCTCTGCCCCCTCTGTGTCCTCTGCCCCCTGCGTCCTCTGCCCCCTCTGTGTCCTCTGCCCCCTGTCCTCTGCCCCCTCTGTGTCCTCTGCCCCCTGTCCTCTGTCCCCTGTCCTCTGCCCCCTCTGTGTCCTCTGCCCCCTGTCCTCTGCCCCCTCTATGTCCTCTGCCCCCTGTCCTCTGCCCCCTGTCCTCTGCCCTCTCTGTGTCCTCTGCCCCCTCTGTGTCCTCTGCCCCCTCTGTGTCCTCTGCGTCCTCTGCCCCCTCTGTGTCCTCTGCCCCCTCTGTGTTCTCTGCCCCCTGTCCTCTGCCCCCTGTCCTCTGCGTCCTCTGCCCCCTCTGCCCCCTGTCCTCTGCGTCCTCTGCCCCCTCTGTGTCCTCTTCCCCTGTCCTCTGCGTCTTCTGCGTCCTCTGCCCCCTGTCCTCTGCGTCCTCTGCCCCCTCTGTGTCCTCTGCCCCCTGTCCTCTGCCCCCTCTGTGTCCTCTGCCCCCTGTCCTCTGCGTCCTCTGCCCCCTCTGTGTCCTCTGCCCCCTGTCCTCTGCGTCCTCTGCCCCCTCTGTGTCCTCTGCCCCCTCTGCCCCCTGTCCTCTGCCCCCTGTCCTCTGCCCCCTCTGCGTCCTCTGCCCCCTGTCCTCTGCGTCCTCTGCCCCCTGTCCTCTGCGTCCTCTGCCCCCTGCCCCCTCTGTGTCCTCTGCCCCCTGTCCTCTGCGTGCTTTGCCCCCTGCCCCCTCTGTGTCCTCTGCCCCCTGTCCTCTGCCCCCTCTGTGTCCTCTGCCCCCTGTCCTCTGCATCCTCTGTGTCCTCTGCCCCCTCTGTGTCCTCTGCCCCCTGTCCTCTGCCCCATGTCCTCTGCGTCTTCTGCCCCTCTGTATCCTCTGCCCCCTGTCCTCTGCCCCCTGTCCTCTGCGTCCTCTGCCCCCTCTGCCCCCTGTCCTCTGCCCCCTGTCCTCTGCGTCCTCTGCCCCCTCTGTGTCCTCTGCCCCTGTCCTCTGCCCCCTCTGTGTCCTCTGCCCCCTGTCCTCTGCCCAGGGCCGGCGTCAGCACCCGGCGTACCCGGGCAAGTGCCGGGGCCCGACGGCTTGGAGGGGGCCCACCGGGCCCCTGAGGGCTAGGGTCACACTTGTGTTGTGACCCTAGCCTGACGCAAGTATTGTCTGCTGCAGCGCAGAGCGTTTAACGCTATGCGCTGCCAGCAACTGAGCCCATAGAAACCCGCAGTTTACATTGACAACCAGTGGTTGTCAAGGTAAACGTCGGGTTTCTATGGGCTGCCTCCAGCGCATAGCAGCGTTGCAACATACAATACTTGCATAAGGCTAGGGTCACAATGCAAGTGTGACCCTAGCCTCAGGGGCCCCTGAGCACTGCCACCACAGCCAGAGCCATATCCAGGGGGCAGCTGGGGGGTCATTTTCAGGCTCCTGCAGCACCGGAGGTCTCCCTCCTCCCCCCTCCACGGGAGCCGACAGAGCAGCACACACTGTGCTAGTGTGCTTACAGGACCTGTGATGATGTCAATGGATGGGGAGGAGTCAGGGATCACATGATCAGCTCCTCAGTGTATCCAGGACTGTGCTGGCCATCATGAATGATGCTCAAATAAGATGAAGTTTGTGTGTGGTCAGGAGGCATTTACAGTGTGAATGTAGCAGAGGTGAGTGTGTACTAGGTGTATGGCAATTAGGTGAAGGTTATGTGTGGGGTCAGGAGGGATTTACAGTGTGAATGTAGCAAAGGCGAGTGTGTACGAGGTGTACGGAGAAGAGCCGTGTGTGTACGAGGTGTATGGAGCAGAGCCATGTGTGTACGAGGTGTACGGAGCAGAGCCGTGTGTGTACGAGGTGTACGGAGCAGAGCCGTGTGTGTACGAGGTGTACGGAGCAGAGCCGTGTGTGTACGAGGTGTACGGAGCAGAGCCGAGTGTGTACGAGGTGTACGGAGCAGAGCCGTGTGTGTACGAGGTGTACGGAGCAGAGCCGTGTGTGTACGAGGTGTACGGAGCAGAGCCGTGTGTGTACGAGGTGTACGGAGCAGAGCCGAGTGTGTACGAGGTGTACGGAGCAGAGCCGAGTGTACGAGGTGTACGGAGCAGAGCCGTGTGTGTACGAGGTGTACGGATCAGAGCCGTGTGTGTACGAGGTGTACGGAGCAGAGCCGAGTGTGTACGAGGTGTACGGAGCAGAGCCGTGTGTGTACGAGGTGTACGGAGCAGAGCCGTGTGTGTACGAGGTGTACGGAGCAGAGCCGAGTGTGTACGAGGTGTACGGAGCAGAGCCGTGTGTGTACGAGGTGTACGGAGCAGAGCCGTGTGTGTACGAGGTGTACGGAGCAGAGTCGTGTGTGTACGAGGTGTACGGAGCAGAGCCGTGTGTGTACGAGGAGTACGGAGCAGAGCCGTGTGTGTACGAGGTGTAAGGAGCGGAGCCGTGTGTGTACGAGGTGTACGGAGCAGAGCCGAGTGTGTACTAGGTGTACGGAGCAGAGCCGAGTGTGTACTAGGTGTACGGAGCAGAGCCGGTGTGTGTACGAGGTGTACGGAGCAGAGCCGTGTGTGTACGAGGTGTACGGAGAAGAGCCGTGTGTGTACGAGGTGTACGGAGAAGAGCCGTGTGCGTACGAGGTGTACGGAGCAGAGCCGCGTGCGTACGAGGTGTACGCAGCAGAGCCGTGTATGTACGAGGTGTACGCAGCAGAGCCGTGTATGTACGAGGTGTACGGAGCAGAGCCGTGTGTGTACGAGGTGTACGGAGCAGAGCCGTGTGTGTACTAGGTGTACGGAGCAGAGCCGTGTGTGTACGAGGTGTACGGAGCAGAGCCGTGTGTGTACGAGGTGTACGGAGCAGAGCCGTGTGTGTACGAGGTGTACGGAGCAGAGCCGTGTGTGTACGAGGTGTACGGAGAAGAGCCGTGTGTGTATGAGGTGTACGGAGCAGAGCCGCGTGCGTACGAGGTGTACGGAGCAGAGCCGTGTGTGTACGAGGTGTACGGAGCAGAGCCGTGTGTGTACGAGGTGTAAGGAGCGGAGCCGTGTGTGTACGAGGTGTACGGAGCGGAGCCGAGTGTGTACGAGGTGTACGGAGCAGAGCCGCGTGTGTACGAGGTGTACGGAGAGGAGCCGTGTGTGTATGAGGTGTACGGAGAAGAGCCGTGTGTGTATGAGGTGTACGGAGAAGAGCCGTGTGTGTATGAGGTGTACGGAGCAGAGCCGCGTGCGTACGTGGTGTATGGAGCAGAGCCGCGTGTGTATGAGGTGTACGAAGCAGAGCCGCGTGTGTACGAAGTATGTGTACCAGTGGTAGCCCCCCGCGGATTCCGCTCCTATAGTCTCAGCCACCTTTGCCAGCAGCATTCTTCTCCAGAGTCTGTTCTGCCGCTGTCTGCATTCTGCAGCTCAGCATGGAGGGGCACGATGTCATCACTGTGCTAATATGTGCAGAGCGACCGGAGGAGACCGGAGCGGCAAGAAGAAAGGTGAGGAGAAAGAGAGATCCGGACGGCCAGACACTGCGCTTGGCTGCGGTGCCACCATATGGCAGTGCAGGATCCATTGAGCTGCTTGCATTATTTGTGTGCTTCAGGATGCTTGTGTATATACCAAGCATCCTCAGACGCACAAAAATGCAACATTTTGCATTTGAAGGGTATTTTTAAAAGGCGCAAGGGAACGCAATCACATTTTAGCCCGCTCCTAACAACGTGTAATATACTCACTGTCAGAAACAGCTCTTGCTGGATTCGGCAGTCACTGTTCCTGTAAGGCTGCCTTCACATAGGAGTTTTTTTAAAAATGTGGCAGTTGCGGTAAAAAAAACCCCCGCATCTGCCGCATTTTCCGTCTAGCGGCTGCACTTGCTGCACGTTTGCGGCAAGCCCCATGCATTGTCTATGGGGCTTGCGGTAAGTGTGCGGCAATATATATATCTACTATATAATTGCCGTAGCGACTTCCGTCGGAGCGGCGCTGCTTCCGGTCGCTTGGTTAGCGCGAGCGAGCTGCTTCTCCTGGACTCTCCCCGTGGCCGCGTAGCGGCCACGGCGACTCCCGAAGCAATGCCCGCAAAGCGGGCATTGCGAGTCGTTGCAGCCTAGCGAAGCAATGCCCGCGAAGCGGGCATTGCGAGTCGATACACCGCTAACCAAGCCACCGAAGCCGAAGCCCATACTACTGTAGTGTACACCGCTATAGTATACTACAGTCCCATGCCCATAAGCGCCATGGGACTGTAGTATACCATCGCGCTGTACACTACAGCCATCGCGCTGTCCACCGTCGCACAACTCCCACTACCCTAAGCCCATACTACTGTAGTGTACACTGCTATAGTATACTACAGTCCCATGCCCATAAGCGCCATGGGACTGTAGTATACCATCGCGCTGTACACTACAGCCATCGCGCTGTCCACCGTCGCACAACTCCCACTACCCTAAGCCCATACTACTGTAGTGTACACCGCTATAGTATACTACAGTCCCATGCCCATAAGCGCCATGGGACTGTAGTATACCATCGCGCTGGACCCCCCAGCATCAGCCCCTACCCCTAAGCCACTACCCCGACCTCTGCCGCAAGCCCCTACCCCCTGCCGCCCTAACCCACTACCCCGCCGCCGACCCCGCCGCAGCAGCCCCTACCTCTAAGCCAATACCCCGCAAGCCCCTACCCCCTGCCGACCCTGCCGCTCCCGCCGCTGCAGCCCCTACCCCTAAGCACTACCCCTGCCGCCCTAACCAGCAGCCCCTACCCCTAAGCCACTACCCCGACCTCTGCCGCAAGCCACTACCCCCTGCCGCCCTAACCCACTACCCCGCCGCCGACCCCGCCGCAGCAGCCCCTACCCCTAACCGCCCTAACCCCTACCCCACTACCCCGCCGCCGAAGCCCCTACCCCCTGCCGCCCTAAACCCTAACCCACTACCCCGCCGCCGAAGCCACTACCCCCTGACGCCCTAATCCACTACCCCGCCGCAGCCACTACCCTCTGCCGCAAGCCCCTACCCCCTAAGCCGCACCTAACCCCCTACCCCCGATTCCGCACCTAAACCCCTACCCCCCCTGCCCCCTAAGCCCCGCCGCACCTAAGCCCCTATCCCCTAAGCCCCGCCGCCTCCTAAGCTCACACCGCTAACACCTAAAGCCCTACACCCCAAGCCCCCGCCGTCCCCTAACCTAACGCCGCTGTCACCTAACGCCCTACACCCTAAGCCCCCCCCGTCCCCTAACCTAACGTCCCCGTCGATCACTTACATGCCTTCAAGTCATCTGATCGTCCGTCCGATCCACAAGTCCTCCGTCCGGCCAGGCGTCCTCTTCCTCCGGCCCCGGGGGTCTTCTCTCTTCTTTCCGCCATCTCCGCCTCTTCGTCCGGCCCCGGGGATCTTCCACCTCCGACGTCCTCTTCCTTCTCATTAAGATAGAATGGAAGAAAAATCCCCCATTCTACCTCAATGAGATCTCAGGCCCTCTTCTGATTGGTCACTGGATACTGCCCTCAGCCAATCAGAAGAGCCCCTCAAAACTGAGACGCAGTTCTCATTCAGGTCCGACTTTTTTTTCCCCATTGACATACATTACCCGTGTGTCGGCGATTTTACACATTTGTCGGCCCTAAAATCGCGGACACACCGCTAATGCATCTCTATGGGCAGTCAGCCCGATTTCGGATTGAACGCCGACCAATCAGAATTCGAGCTCACTGCCCATAGACATGCATTAGCGGTGTGTCCGCGATTTTAGGGCCGACAAATAGAACCAGGTGGCGGCCATAAAATCGCCGACACACCGGTAATGTATGTCAATGGGGAAAAAAAAAGTCGGACCTGAATGAGAACTGCGTCTCAGTCTGACTTAAAAAAATAAAATTAATTAAATAATAAAAAAAATAATTAAAAAAGAATTAAAAAATAATAAAAAAATAAATAAAAAATAATAAATAATTAAATAAAAATAATAATAAAAAAAAAAAAAAGTCGGACCTGAATGAGAACTGCGTCTCTGTCTGACTTAAAAAAATAAATTAATTAAATAATAAAAAAAATAATTAAAAAAGAATTAAAAAATAATAAAAAAAATAAATAAAAAATAATAAATAATTAAATAAAAAAATAATAAAAAAAAAAAAAAAGTCGGACCTGAATGAGAACTGCGTCTCAGTCTGACTTAAAAAAATAAATTAATTAAATAATAAAAAAAATAATTAAAAAATAATTAAAAAATAATAAAAAAATAAATAAAAAATAATAAATAATTACATAAAAATAATAATAAAAAAAAAAAAAAAAGTCGGACCTGAATGAGAACTGCGTCTCAGTCTGACTTTAAAAAATAAATAAATTAAATAATAAAAAAAATATTTAAAAAATAATTAAAAAATAATAAAAACATAAATAAAAAATAATAAATAATTTAATAAAAAATAATAATTTAAAAAGACACATTCTAATAATAATGCTATTAATGCTAATAATAATGCTATTAATGTAATTAATAATGATATAATTATTATTAATGTAATAATGCATAAATTAATTAATGCATTAATGCTAATAATAATGCTATTAATGCTATAATAATGTATTAATGCTATTATTATGCTATAATGCTATTAATTAAATGCAATAATAATGCTATTAATGCTAATAATAATGCAAATAATGCATTAATGCTAATAATAATGCTATTAATGCTATATAATAATGTATAAATCTATTAATGCTATAATAATCTATAATGCTATTAATAATGTATAATGCTATAATAAATGCTAATAATGCTATTATTAAATAAATGCTATTAATGCTAATAGATAATGCTATTAATCTGTTAATAATGCTATATTAATGCTAATAATGCTATTATTAATGCTATTAATGTAATATAATGTATTAATGCTATTAATAATGTATATAATGTATAATATATAATGCTAATAATGCTATATATAATGCTATTAAATGCTATTAATAATGCTATAATGCTATTAATAATGTTATTAATGCTAATTATTAATGCAAATAATGCTATTAATAATGCTATTAATGCTATATAGTATTAATGCATATTAATGCTATTAATATATATTATTAATGCTATTATTAATGCTAATAATGCTATTATTAATTAATGCAATAATAATGCTATATAATATAATGTATTAATGCTATTAAATAATGCTATTAAATGCTATTATGCTAATTCACTAATATAATGCTATTAATAATGCTATTAATGCTAATTAATAATGCTATTTAATGCTATTAATGCTATATATAATGCTATTAATGCTAATAATTATGCTATTAATGCTATTAATAATGTTATTAATGCTATTATTAATGCTAATAATGCTATTATAATGCTATTAATGCTAATATAATGCTATTAATGCTATTAATGTATTAATGCTATTATTAATGCTAATAATGCTATTATTAATGCTATTAATGCTAAATAATTAATGCTATTAATGCTATAATGTAATAATGCTATTAATGCTATATTATTAATATTATATTAATGCTATTATTATATGCTATTTAGTGCTAAATAATAATGCATATTAATGCTATTAAGCATAATGCTATTAATGCTATAATGCTAATAATGTTATCATAATTGATGTATTTGCATTAATGCTATTAATGCTAAATGCAATAATGCTATTAATGCTATTAATGCTAATAAGTATAATGCTATATAAATGCTATTATAATAATGCTATATTAATGCTATATAATTAAAATATGCTAAATAAAATGCTATTAATAATGTATTAATGCTAATATAATAATGCTATTAAATGCTATATAATAAATGAAATAAATGCTATTAAATAATGCATAATAATGCTATTAATGTATTAAAAAAATTATTAATCTATATAATAATTAATAAGCTATTAATAATGCTAATAAATTAATTATAATTTAATAATGTAATAATATAATGCTAATTATCTAATAATAATGTATTAATGCTAATAATGCTTAATTGCTAATAATAATTTTATTAAATGCTATAAATCTATAATGCTAATAATAATGCTAATTAATGCTAATAATAATGTATTAATTAAAATTAATATAATATTTATTAATGCTATATAATGCTAATAATGCTATATTAATGCTATTAATGCTAATTAATTATTAATGCTATTAATAATGTTATTAACTATTTTAATTAATAATGCTATTATTAATGCTATTAATGCTAATAAATAATGCTATTAATGCTATTAATAATGTTAATTAATGCTAATTATTAATGCTAATAATGCTATATTAATGCTATTAATGCTAATAATTAATGCTATTAATGCTATTAATAATGTTTATTAATGCTATATTAATTATAATGCTAATAATGCTATTATAATGCTATTAATGCTAATAATAATGCTATTAATAGCTATAATAATGTATTAATGCTATTAATAATGCTATTAATGCTTATTAATTAATGCTAATAATGCTATTAATAATGTTATTAATGCTATATAATTAATGCTATTAATGCTTTATGCTAATAATAATGCTATTAATGCTAATAATAATGCTATTAATGCTATTTAAATGTTATTAATGCAATTATTAATGCTAATAATGCTATTATTAATGCTATTAATGCTAATAATAATGCTATTAATGCTATTAATAATGTTATTAATCCTATTATTAATGCTAATAATGCTATTATTAATGCTATTAATGCTAATAATAATAATATTAATGATATTAATAATGTTATTAATGCTATTATTAATGCTAATAATGTTATTATTAATGCTATTAATGCTAATAATAATGCTATTAATGCTATTAATAATGTTATTAATGCTATTATTAATGCTAATAATGTTATTATTAATGCTATTAATGCTAATAATAATGCTATTAATGCTATTAATAATGTTATTAATGCTATTATTAATGCTAATAATGCTATTATTAATGCTATTAATGATAATAATAATGCTATTAATGCTATTAATAATGCTATTAATACTATTAATAATGTTATTAATGCTATTATTAATGCTAATAATGCTATTAATAATGCTATTAATGCTAATAATAATGCTATGGCTTATATTATTGCTATTGATGATGCGATTATTATTTAAAAATGTTTAAAAAAACAATAAACATATTTTAGATACCCGATGCATTTGCATCAGGCTAACAGCTATAACTACTATAATCAAATTAATGCACGTTCTAGAATCCCGATGCATTTGCATCGGGCTCACAGCTAGTATATATATATATATATATATATATATATATATATATATATATAGTCCGCGATATGTACTTAAAGGGGGCCCACTGAGACCTTTTCGCCCGGGGCCCACAGAAACCTGGAGCCGGCCCTGCCTCTGCCCCCTCTGTGTCCTCTGCCCCCTGTCCTCTGTCCCCTGTCCTCTGCCCCCTGTCCTCTGCCCCCTCTGTGTCCTCTGCCCCCTCTGTGTCCTCTGCCCCCTGTCCTCTGCGTCCTCTGCCCCCTCGGTGTCCTCTGCCCCCTCTGTGTCCTCTGCCCCCTGTCCTCTGCGTCCTCTGCCCCCTCTGTGTCCTCTGCCCCCTGTCCTCTGCCCCCTGTCCTCTGCGTCCTCTGCCCCCTCTGTGTCCTCTGCCCCCTGTCCTCTGCCCCCTGTCCTCTGCGTCCTCTGCCCCCTCTGTGTCCTCTTCCCCCTGTCCTCTGCGTCTTCTGCGTCCTCTGCCCCTGTCCTCTGCGTCCTCTGCCCCCTCTGTGTCCTCTGCCCCCTGTCCTCTGCCCCCTCTGTGTCCTCTGCCCCCTGTCCTCTGCGTCCTCTGCCCCCTCTGTGTCCTCTGCCCCCTGTCCTCTGCCCCCTGTCCTCTGCGTCCTCTGCCCCCTCTGTGTCCTCTGCCCCCTCTGCGTCCTCTGCCCCCTGTCCTCTGCCCCCTCTGTGTCCTCTGCCTCCTCTGCCCCCTCTGTGTCCTCTGCCCCCTGTCCTCTGCGTCCTCTGACCCCTGTCCTCTGCGTCCTCTGACCCCTGTCCTCTGCGTCCTCTGACCCCTGTCCTCTGCGTCCTCTGACCCCTGTCCTCTGCCCCCTGTCCTCTGCGTCCTCTGCCCCCTGTCCTCTGCGTCCTCTGCCCCCTGTCCTCTGCGTCCTCTGCCCCCTGTCCTCTGCGTCCTCTGCCCCCTGTCCTCTGCGTCCTCTGCCCCCTGTCCTCTGTGTCCTCTGCCCCCTGTCCTCTGCCCCCTGTCCTCTGCGTCCTCTGCCCCCTGTCCTCTGCCCAGCCGCCTCTGCCCCCTGTCCTCTGCCCAGCCGCCTCTGTCCTCTGCCCACGCCGCTGCGCTTACCACTCTGCCCACGCCGCTGCGCTGACCAATCTCACCGCACTCACTGTTAACCACTGAGCCACCGCACTCACTGCTAACCACTGAGCCACCGCACTCACTGCTAACCACTGAGCCACCGCACTCACTGCTAACCACTGAGCCACCGCACTCACTGCTAACCACTGAGCCACCGCACTCACTGCTAACCACTGAGCCACCGCACTCACTGCTAACCACTGAGCCACCGCACTCACTGCTAACCACTGAGCCACCGCATACTGTGCTACCCACAGAGCCGCCTGTATACACACAATTCATTTCACCGCACTCCCGTAACTATTAGTAAATAAACTATATATGGATTCTAGACTACCCGATTCTTTAGAATCGGGCCGCCATCTAGTCTACTATATAATTGTCTAAGGTTCTCTGTCTGTCACGGAAATCGTGCGCCAGCGCTCATTGGTCGCCGGCAGACGCGGCAGCCAATGCGCGCAGCATATGCAAAAGAGCAGCACGGCTCTCCTATAATCCCCCCTGGTCCTCCTGCCCTGCCCGCGCTCCCCGCAGGCCCCCGCTCCTTAGGGCTACTTCTTTAGTGATGTCACAGAGGGCAGGAAGAATCCTGTTCCTCCTCTCATGTGTCACATCTGTCACAGCCCCAGTTGATTTTGCAGTGCATTATACACTGCGAAATAAAATGTAAAATTCAGCCAAATGTATTAAAAATAATAAAGATTGCCATACTTACCCTCCTCCGAGTGCTCGGTAATCGGGAGCCGGGAGCAGTAGCAGGCAGTGTCCTGCTAGGACCTTGCATGATGTCAGAATGACATCGGCATTCGGCGCTATGATTGGCCCGCTCCCGGTCATGTGATATACGTGTAACATATCACCTGACCGCAAGGGGGCCAATCACAGCGCCGAACACCGATGTCATTCTGACATCATGCAAGGTCCTAGCAGGACACTGCCTGCTACTGCTCCCAGTTCCTGGTTACCGAGCACCCAGCGGAGGGTAACAATCTTTATTATTTTTAAAACATTTGGCTGAATTTTACATTTGATTTTGCAGTGTATAATGCACTGCAAAATCAAATGGGGCTGAGACAGCTCACACAAGGGATAACAAAAGAGACAGCTCACACAAGGGATAACAAAAGAGACAGCTCACGCAAGGGATCACAAAAAAAGACAGCACACACAAGGGATCACAAAAGAAACAGCACACACAAGGGATCATAAAAGAGACAGCACACACAAGGGATCACAAAAGAGACAGCACACACAAGGGATCACAAAAGAAGCAGCACACACAAGGGATCATAAAAGAGACAGCACACCCAAGGGATCACAAAAGAGACAGCACACACAAGGGATCACAAAACAGCACACACAATGAATCACAAAAGAGACAGCACACACAAGGAATCACAAAAGAGACAGCACATGTGGAGCCCCAGGCGGGACTAGGGTACTCGGTACCGGACCGGTCGGTAGCTGGGGATGTCACGGGTGGCTTGGTCCGGACCGTGTCCCTGGGCCCTTACAATAAAAGGGGAATATTTACAAGGGATTTGTCACGGGTGACGCCACCCAGTGATGGGGCCGCCGCTGCTGCAGAACCTCCGGGGGTGATGGAGTGGCAGCGGAGATCGTATAGTTCCAGTGGGGAGAACTGTATCCCCCGGGGCAGTAAAGGGAAAAGTCTATTGGGGTTATAGATGGTGGAGAAGGGTTGGAGGACACACACTCACGTTTGGTAGACACTGCAATTCTCTTCTTCTCCTGATGCTGCAGAGCTGACAGGCTGGATCTGTAGGGAGGCTCTCTGTGCTGAATCTGGAGCAAAGGTCGCAATCAATACACAGACACCAAAGTTGTTTTCCAAGGCTTTACTGCTGATATTATTGCAGGCTATAGTCCACGGAGTCTGTAATGGGGCTGAGCTCTCTCCCCACACCCTGTCCGGGTCATTGGCTTCCTTGTGCTGCACTGTGTGTGTGTCCTGGGCTGCTGCTTCTAGCTAAGCTGCTGGGATTCCTCACGTCTCTCTGTATTCTGCTGGTACCACTTGGCTAGGCAACTTGAGTCCTCTATGCTGTGCTGACCCCTCCGTGTTGCTTCGCTCTGGTACTAGGGGGCATCTAGAGATCCCACTGTTCCTGGGTTCACTGTGCTGTGGGTGCCAGACACAGTACCGGATCCGGTGTCCGTCTCTGTGCTTACTTCTGGGGCAAGTGATGGTGTCACTCTAGCTCCCAGATGTGTTCCTCTGACTTTCATTCTCCTTGTTCCTCTGACCCTTGCTAGGTCTGCACTGAGCTAACTCTGCTCTCTTCTCAGCACTGCACCGTGCTGAACGGTCTCCTGAGCTGTTCCTTCCTCAGTTCTCTAGGAACTGAACTGAGCTCTCCCTCATGGGCAAGAGTATATAAGGGAGCACATGGTGCTCCCCCTATTGCCCAGAGGTGGTAGTGTTTGTCAGTGTGTAGTGGGGGAGAGAACCCGTGTGATGTTATTGTGGCACATTAACCCATGGGGTGCCACATTCCCCCTTAGTTAAATACAGTACTCCGGGACTGTAGAAAAACAAGTAAACAACAATTAAACACAATTAATATTGACATAGACTTAAAAATGAAAAAGTACAAAAATCACTAAAATGTGAAAAAGAGTTCGAAAGTCAAAAAGTAGTCTTTCCGGAGGTTTAGTCTATTGCCTCCGGGCTGATGAATATATACAAGAGAGTTCTTACCACAACCAGTCCGTGGTATATATGGTCCATAAGTAAATAAGAAAAGTTCAAAGTTCATACAGGATTATCTCTGTAGGTGCTGGGCTTTTTAACGTTGCAATAACTATGTACATTTGTCCACTGAATTCAACTTATATTCAAACAACATATTTACATTATACATTTAATTGCATTTTACTCTTTGTACCTAGCCGATAACTGACCTTGGGTACTACGCTCTGATCTGCGCAATGTTGGTGGAGTTAGTATGAAAGTGTGAGTGGACGTGTACCTATTTGGGGTGCATGGTGTTATGGCAGATGGTGGTCTGACTGCAGGACTGGCAAGTTCACTGGGACCAGGAATTTGTTCTTCCTCTTCGGATTCTACTTCCAGTTCTTCCTTCATCTTTGCTTATCAAATAGGTTTTAACATTGTCTTGGTTAGATGGTAGGACTGTGTATGGGATGGCTTCCCACTGATTATCCAGTTTGTTTGTATGTCTCTTTCTCTTGAGAACTTGATCACCTTCTTGTAATGGCATCGCTTGAGCATGTTTGTTAAAGGTCTTCTCTTGTCTTGCTCTTGCTTGTTGTAGGTTTCTCTCTACACATTCTTGCACTTGGTGATACTGTTTCTGACGTTTGATATCCCAATCTGTTTCTTCTAATTCTGTATCTGGTTTTTCAATTCCCATTTCTAGATCAATTGGTAATTTACCGGGTCTTGCGCGCATAAGGTAGGCTGGAGTGCAGTTTGTAGAACTCACAGGGACATGGTTGTATAAGTCTACCAAATCAGGTAATTTATCTGGCCACTGGTTTCTTTCTGATTCTGGTAAGGTCTTTAACAGTTCGATTACAATATGATTCATTTTCTCGCATAGACCATTTGTTTGGGGATGATATGTTGTTGTGCGAATCTTCTTACAACTGTACATATTGCAGAATTCCTTGAATAGTTCTGATTCAAAAGCTGGACCTTGGTCTGCAAGGACTTGTTCTGGGTAACCATGTGGTCTACAGAAATGCGTCTGGAATGCTTTTGCTGCCGTCTTTGCTGTCAAGTCTTTGACGGGTACCACCACTAAGAAGCGTGAGTAATGGTCCACGATGGTTAAGGCATAGACATAGCCTGACCGGCTTGATGACAACTTAACGTGATCTAATGCGACTAGCTCAAGTGGCTGCTTGGTTATTATTCGTTGAAGTGGAGCTTTCTGTAGATCTTTCCTTCTGAGGTTGCATGCGGCACATCTGCTGCACCATAGTTCAATGGATCTTCTCATGCCAACCCAATAAAATCTGTCTCTCAGGATTGCTTCTAACTTCTTCCATCCGAAATGACCTGCGTTGTCATGGTAAGATTCTAAGACCATTGGAGTGGCTCGCTTGGGCACGATAATCTGCCAGACCAGTTCATGCGTCTTGGGATTAGTATGCGTTCTACAGAGTTTCCCTTGATGCAGGAACAACTTGCCTCTCTCCTTCCATAGCTGTATAGCTTCAGCTGGGGCATTCTGACCAGGGTGTGCATGTTGTTGCGTAAGCAGGTCTTTCACTAGTTTCACGGCCGGGTCATTATCTTGAGCTTCGGCCCATTCGTAGTGTCTTAACGGGTTAAGATTTATTTCTTGTTTTCTTTGGTAGGCGCCGGGTCGATAATCTTCTACCCTTGAACGATGAAAGGCCGGTAGTTCAATCTCTTCCAACTCTTCCGGTTCCTCTTCCACGTCTTTCAGGTGCGGCATTCGGGATAAGGCATCTGCGTTCCCATTCTTGCGGCCTGCCCGATATTTGATGACAAAGTTGTAGTTAGATAGCCGGGCTATCCATCGCTGCTCCAGAGCACCCAATTTCGCTGTGTCCAGGTGAGTCAACGGGTTGTTATCCGTGTAGATGGTGAATTCTGCACCTGCCAAGTAATGTTTAAAGCGTTTGTCACGCCAACACAGGCGGAGGGAACAAAGAGACCCACTGGACCACAGAGTCTGTGGATGCCGACGCCAGAAACACGTTGGAGACAGAAGGCAGGTTAAGGAGTTTTATTTATAATAACAAAAGGAGACACGGAGCCCCTGGAGAGGGCCTCAGGGTCAGAGCCACCAGAACCTCCCACCGAAACCCTGCGACCTTGACCCCTATACAGGGATATGACTCAGCGCAACGTGGGAGGACCGATGACCCCGGAGCCTGTTAACCGACTGCCAGGCGGCACACAGTGAGAAAGGAGGCACGAGTGGTGTAGGGATCCTCCGGCAGCAGCTGGTGACGTCTGTAGCTGGAAATCAGAATAACCGGTAGGACTGGATCCCTCTGAAAGAAAACAGAACACAGTGTAAGAATTAAGTAAGGAAACCACTAAAGCTAGCCAGACCTGGACAAGAGCTCAAGGAGCACAGTAGAACGCCCAGGCACTGGCTGAATGCAGGAATTAAACTTATATATCCACCCCTCAGCAGCGATTGGCTGAGAGGGGTGATTGGGAAGGACACACTGGCCCTTTAAGAGAGTGCATGAGTGGGCGCCCGCCCCCCTATGTGCACTACCAGGAAGACAGGAGGACAGAGGAGGGCTGGAATCTGCAGCAGCTGGAGGGGAGGACAGGGGAACGCGACCCAGACCTGCACGGCGGCGGAACACAGAGCGGGACCCCCGGTGCAGCAGGTGAGTGGCAGAAGCAGGAGCTGGCACCGACCGAGCGGCAGCAGGCGCAGGCTGGGAAGGGACAGTGACAGCGTTCGGTTACAGCCCAAACTACTGCCAGTAGCTCTAACTTGAAGGAGCTGTAGTTCTCGGGATTTCGCTCTGTAGGCCGGAGCTTCCTGCTTGCAAAGGCAATAACTCTTTCTTTGCCTCCTTGCTTCTGCGACAATACTGCTCCCAGTCCCACGTTGCTGGCATCTGTGTAAAGAATGAATGGTTGATGGTAATCAGGATATGCCAGGATCTCTTCTCCCGTCAGCGCACTTTTTAGCTTATTGAAGGAATCTTCTCTTTCCTCATCCCACCATGCCAGGGAATTACAGTTTGAAGTCTTCTTTGATCGTCCTACCAGAATGTCTTGCAGAAGAGCTGCTAGCTTCGTGAATCCTCGGATAAATCTTCTATAATAGCCTACCAGGCCCAGGAATTGCCTCACTTCTTTTACATTCGTAGGTCTTGGCCAATCCCTTATTGCTGTGACTTTATCAGGATCCGTGCTACTCCCTCTGAACTCACGACATGTCCCAGGTACTGTACCTTTGGTTTGAGAAGGTGACACTTGGATGGCTTGATTTTCATGCCATATTTCGATAAAGCTTCGAACACTTCTGCCAGGTCTTGTAGATGTTGCTCGTACGTCTTCAAGTAGACTATGACGTCATCTAGGTACAGGAGGACAGTTTCAAAGTTCTTGTGTCCTAGGCAGCTCTCCATCAGACGTTGGAAGGTCCCGGGTGCGTTGCAGAGTCCGAACGGCATACAATTGAACTCACAGAGGCCCATCGGCGTAGTAAACGCTGTCTTCTCCTTGTCGGCCTCGGCCACAGGAACCTGCCAGTACCCACTAGTCAGATCAAGGGTGGAAAAGTAGTTAGCAGATTTTAATGCAGCTAATGACTCCTCAATCCTAGGTAATGGGTATGCGTCCTTATGTGTAATGCGATTAATCTGCTGGTAATCTACGCACATTCTCATGGTCCCATCCTTCTTTTTAACTAACACTAGAGGTGCTGCCCTGGGGCTACAACTGTCTCTTATCACCCCTGCAGATTTCATTTCTCTGAGCATATCTTTGGTGGTTTGGTAGTGAGCTGGTGGTAAGGGTCTATACCTTTCTTTTATAGGTTGATGGTTACCTGTGGGTATAGTATGCTCTACCCCTTTGATCTGCCCAAAGTCTAACGGGTGTTTGCTGAATATCTGCTCATATTCTTTCACTACCCGGTATACTCCATGCTTGTGACGGGGAGGTGTAGAACTGGTACCTACATGCAACTTTTGGCACCAATCCTCCAGCTTCTCCTCTGAGCCATTGTCATCCGCCTGACATGACGGGTTCAAGGGCTCGGCGGCGGTGATGTTGTTGTTATCAACCGTGTACAACTTAGCCATGGTAGCATACTTTGGTAAGGTGACCTCATCTTCTCCGCAGTTCAATAGGCGTAATGGCACTCTCCCCCTGTGTACGTCAACAACCCCTCTAGTAGTGAGTATGGTCGGTCTACTGTCTGAGTACACGGGTTCTACCAGGGCCTGATAATCTTGCCCTTTAATGCCTATTGCGGCTCTGCACCACACCAACATTTCAGTTTTGGGAGGAATTACGATGGGTATTGGGTCACTTACTCTTACACTGCCGATCTCACCTCCAGAGATTTCTACCTGCTGCTTCAACATCAGGGCTTTGATCTCTTTGTGCAGAAGCCTCTGTTGTCCAGTTCCGGCAGTCTCGGCGATTTGCTGCAAAACACTTAACACTTCGGAAAAACATTTCTCAATGACATTCATTCCCACCACCATCACGGGTTCACGGCCTCGCCGGTCGACATCTACGATTATAATACCCTGTTTCTGCAATTCTACCTTCCCAACCTGAATATTCATCTCTCTAAATCCAACCTTTGGTATTATCAATCCATTACCAGCCCATATATCAAAATTAAAGTCATCTGGCGCATTAGTAATGCCTGAATCAGCCCAGTACCTTTTATATAGAACATGTGGGATGGATGTTATTTGGGATCCGGTATCCAGCAAGGCACTGAAGGGAATGCCATCCAACACAATAGGGATCACCGGCTTTCCTCCCACGAACTTGTCATACCAGGCTGAGGGGCCTTGATCGTTCATTCCTGGGGAGCGGCCCGCCTGCCCAGGGTATCGTCGTTTAAAGGACACTCACGAGCAAGATGGCCTGATTTCTGGCAACGGCGGCAAATGGGCTGTCCATCTGGTTGGTAGCGATCGCTGGGTCGTCCTCTTGCTGCTGGGTATCTTCTGGGCCTCATCCACGGAACATCCTCTCTGCTGGTCGCCAACTCGATCTTGGGTGCAGGTTTTGACTCTCACAGTTCCTTGATGACCTTGGCCATGGAGATCACGGTGTCTGTCAGGGCATCTAGCTTTTGGTTGATGGCTGCATTGGAGATATAGTCCCCGGCCTCAGCAGCAGCAGATGTCGCTGGTGCTGCCGCCTGCTGAGGTGCTGCTGCAGTACCCAGCACAGATGTTAATTCCCTTGGCTCTTCCAGCTGCGGCAGATGGATAGCTCTATCTTTCAGCTCAGTAAATGTCATGTCAGGGTTCTGCAGCAGTACCATGCTTAACTGTCCTCGATGGGAAGGGGAATGGAGACCCTCAATAAATTGGTCAAATAGCATTTTATCAGCTCCCGGGGCTAAAGCAGGTTCTGCCAGCTTAAGGGCTTTGAGTGCTTCCTGCAGGTTCAAGGCAAAGTCTCTGGCACTCTGTTTAGGTTTCTGGTGGCATGCAAAGAACCTCATCTTAGCCCGGGCATCAACAGCAGATTCAAAAGTTGCTTTCAGTCTGGCTGCTAGATGTTCTACAGTGTCCTTATCTGTGTCCAGCCAGGACGCCACCTCACGCTGTGCATTGCCCGTTAACTGTCCCATTATCATTCCTACACGCTGGGCTTCAGTGAGGGGATACATCATATAATACTCATTAATCTTTTGCATAAAGTCAGTTAAAGTATTAGGCTCACCGGAGTATTGGGGCAGCCATATTGCCCCTGGAGTATACGGCATCAGGAATGGCATTATGGATGCTGTTCCTTGCGCCGCTGCACCGCCGGGTATTACCGCTGGGTCCGGCGCTGCAGCTCCACCGGCTGCTCCGCCGCCGTCTTGTGCATCGGCCTGCGACAGCTTGGGCCCCCTTAGTTATTATGCGCCCTCCGCCTTCCGCTTCCGTCCGGATGTCTCTGGGAGGTTCCGGGGCGCAGCAGGGATCTCCTTCCCCGCCGGATCTCGTCAGCACTAAGGGAGGAGGCTGGGTTCGCGCCAATGCAGGGTACCGCCCCCTTTCTTTCCAGCGCGCCGCGCGCTCCAAAATGGCGGATTCTCAAAAATACAGTTCAGATGGCGCACTGGGTCCAATTCTTTTGGACCAGGTAGATCCTGTTCGTGACGCCAGGTTGTGGAGCCCCAGGCGGGACTAGGGTACTCGGTACCGGACCGGTCGGTAGCTGGGGATGTCACGGGTGGCTTGGTCCGGACCGTGTCCCTGGGACCTTACAATAAAAGGGGAATATTTACAAGGGATTTGTCACGGGTGACACCACCCACTTGGTGCGGCCAGTGATGGGGCTGCTGCAGAACCTCCGGGGGTGATGGAGTGGCAGCGGAGATCGTATAGTTCCAGTGGGGAGAACTGTATACCCCGGGGCAGTAAAGGGAAAAGTCTATTGGGGTTATAGATGGTGGAGAAGGGTTGGAGGACACACACTCACGTTTGGTAGACACTGCAATTCTCTTCTTCTCCTGATGCTGCAGAGCTGACAGGCTGGATCTGTAGGGAGGCTCTCTGTGCTGAATCTGGAGCAAAGGTCGCAATAAATACACAGACTCCAAAGTTGTTTTCCAAGGCTTTACTGCTGATATTATTGCAGGCTATAGTCCACGGAGTCTGTAATGGGGCTGAGCTCTCTCCCCACACCCTGTCCGGGTCGTTGGCTTCCTTGTGCTGCACTGTGTGCGTGTCCTGGGCTGCTGCTTCTAGCTAAGCTGCTGGGATTCCTCACGTCTCTCTGTATTCTGCTGGTACCACTTGGCTAGGCAACTTGAGTCCTCTATGCTGTGCTGACCCCTCCGTGTTGCTTCGCTCTGGTACTAGGGGGCATCTAGAGATCCCACTGTTCCTGGGTTCACTGTGCTGTGGGTGCCAAACACAGTACCGGATCCGGTGTCCGTCTCTGTGCTTACTTCTGGGGCAAGTGATGGTGTCACTCTAGCTCCCAGATGTGTTCCTCCGACTTTCGTTCTCCTTGTTCCTCTGACCCTTGCTAGGTCTGCACTGAGCTAACTTTGCTCTCTTCTCAGCACTGCACCGTGCTGAACGGTCTCCTGAGCTGTTCCTTCCTCAGTTCTCTAGGAACTGAACTGAGCTCTCCCTCATGGGCAAGAGTATATAAGGGAGCACGTGGTGCTCCCCCTATTGCCCAGAGGTGGTAGTGTTTGTCAGTGTGTAGTGGGGGAGAGAACCCGTGTGATGTTATTGTGGCACATTAACCCATGGGGTGCCACACACACACAAGGGATCACAAAAGAGACATCTCACACAAGGGATCACAAAAAAGACAGGACACACAAGGGAGGAAAGAGACAGTGCACTCACGGGGCAAAAGAGACAGCACACACAAGGGATCACAAAAAGAGACAGCACAAGGGGCAAAAGAGACATCACAGCACAAGGGGCAAAAGAGACAGCACAGCATAAGGAAGGAAAAAGCCAGCACACACAAGGAAGCAAAGGGACAGCACACACAAGGAAATAATGAGACAGCACACACAAGGAAGGAAAGAGACAGCACA